>JADKLZ010012565.1:0-12300 GCA_021533235.1 Biomphalaria straminea | reverse complement strand
TTTTAACAGCACTTTGCTGGGATGGCTTATGAGGCTGATGGTGCGATAGTTTTAAATAGTTGTAAATTGCCTTTCTTTGGAAGAGTGATGATGAGTGACTGGGTCCAGGGTTTGGGCCATTCTCCTGATTTACAGATCTTATTGCAAATTGTATAGAGTGCGTTTATCATGACTGTAGTAAATTAAAGCAAAGTAGAAAATTAAAATGAAATTAAAAAGAACAGAGATATTAACTCTTTCTCTCTTAATTGACGATACCATCGTTGAT
This sequence comes from Biomphalaria straminea, assembly GCA_021533235.1. Lineage (NCBI taxonomy): Eukaryota > Metazoa > Mollusca > Gastropoda > Planorbidae > Biomphalaria > Biomphalaria straminea. Next base: position 12,032 of record JADKLZ010012565.1, on the reverse strand, counting down.
TTAACCTTATCAAATTAAATAAATGTTAATTTTATAAAGTATTTTTTTTTGTGTTACATAAAAAGAGCATGCATTCCCCTTTCATTATGTACCAAATTAGGCAATTTCTGATCACAAACGACAAAGCTATTAAAGCTTAATCATAACAGGTGACTGAAATAGTAATGAGCGAAATGAGATCCGTAGAAACTTGGAAAAATAATTACGGAGGGAAAGAGTTAAAGCTTAAATACAAGAAACCCTTATTTAAATAAAAAGAACAAAGAACAAGCAAAATATAAAAAAATCCTTTAAAAAACAACATCAAAGCTTAACGAAGGGAGAGAAGTCCTCCCATAAAACATTTATCTAAAAGATGTAGAAGTTATTTCCGTTCCCTTATTTGATATCAAACAAAATGTTTAATTAATAATAATAAATTAACTAAAATGTACCGATTGGTTAATTTTTGTTTATTGATTCATGTTTTGTTAGGTAAGAAACAAGTAATTGTTTACAGTATTAACTTGAGCGAAGATTGCGTATTGGAGAAATGGCGTTAACATAGACATAAATAAATAAAGACTGGCCAATTAGAGAGTTTTATGATATGAAAATTTGTGAATTGCAATTGTGTGTACTTTATTTTATGTCTATACATTTTTGTTTAATCTCTAATTCTGAAGATCATGAAATTTTTTAACTTTCATAATTGGGAAATCCCAATTCAATAGATTGTTTTTGTTGTAATTGTTTTCAAGTTACATGAAGTTACTTCCTTTTTTCCAGTCTATATTCATTTATGTCTATGGGCGTTAACAATTATTCAGAAGTACTGAACCCAGCAAATTTAGTCACATCTGCCATTTCTGAAGGTTTAATTTCCCTGATGGTATAAAATAAAATAATTACAAGTAATTAAAATGAATATTCGTAATTTTGTTTTTGTATTATAAGTAAAAAAGAATTCAGCAGTAAATAATATCGCAATGTATTGTTACAACTGTAAATAACCTCGCAATGTATTGTTACAGCAGTAAATAATATCGCAATGTATTGTTACAGCAGTAAATAATATCGCAATGTATCGTTACAGCAGTAAATAACCTCGCAATGTATTGTTACAGCATTAAAGGAACAGGGGGCTGACCAAGGCATACAGCCGAACCTAATCATTGGTCCATTCTACACTAACCTAGCCATAGTCCTCCAGAAGATAAAAATACCATACATCATGACGGCGTATAAAGGTAAATGAATGCAGATATTGCCATATTTCTTTCTCAGCTATTCTTTGTATAAATGTAGGAAATAATGCTATCTTCACATTTTTGTTGTAAGCACCTATCATCTAAGGCTTTTTTTAATTGTTCTAAAGTCAATCATAACATTCTCTCATTGATAACTTCTACTATTATTACCTTCTGAAATCTGTATCCATTCTGTGTTGGCTGTTTCATTTAAGAACGACAGGTCTTTATCTTTTATATGCCTTTAAAAATAAATGCGGTAAATTGTATTATTTTTTGGGTTAACTTGATACCATTTTTTTTTATATTATTTTGTTTTATTCACTTTCCAAAAGATACGTTGCATTAAAAACAACAACAACTAATTTTATGATATCACAACAACAAATGTAAGAGCTTTGTTCCGAATTGTTCATAGTTCTCACTTCCCGTTGCTTGTCCCTTTTCCTGTCCATAACATACAACCCACATGGGCTTGCATCTCACACGAAATACATGATCTTCGGAGTTTTGTAGGTCAATGTCTTTATTTACTAGGAAAGTCCAACAGTTCCAGGACACATACACACACAGAAGTAGTCGCAGACGAGTGGTTTAACGAGTGGTTAAAAAAAAATCACTCTTTCATGTTCATTACAAGGTCAAAGATACAAAACTATCTATAGTCAATGACTTCCTCGGATCTTTCACCAACTGACAGATCAGCCTGAAGTCCCATAATCTGATGTTTTTATGCCCAACACTTAACTCTTTCTCTCCTAACTGACGATACCAACGTTGATTCTATCAGAATGTGGTAAATAATTATGGAGAGAAAGAGTTAAAGCTGGGCTAATAAACAATTCTTCTAGACATCACGTTGTGGAACTCCACAATAGGACAGACCTACAGACCAATACGATTTCCTGATGTTAACTTGTCGTCAACCCAAGACTGAGGCCAAGCAGCACTTGAGTGAGCTCATAAGGAGTTTAGAGGGCTAGATATAATATATCATTGGTTATTCTTTACAAATTGTCTGGTCTGGCAATAATTGTTTCCCCAATGAAGTTCCGGAACAACTAATCTTCACCAATTGACATCGAGAGGTCCTGGAGTTCTGTAAGAATTATTACAAACTGAAAAGATAAACAAGATTACAAAGAGATTTTGTGTGATACACAAATGCACCTAAACTTTTCAAGCCGCATGTAATGGTGAAAAAATATTTTTCGTATCTCTTCTAGTTTTGGCGCCCTGAGTATGACAGACCGACAGACGGACATTTTGCACAACCTAATAGCGGCTTTCCCCTTACGGGGGCCGCTAAAATTAGCATCTATGAGTAAATTGTATAAGGTAATTTAAAAAAAAAAAAAAGTTACAATTTTTTATATGATGGACTGGATTGAAGCTGTGAGTTTTTTAAATATAAATACATATAAATTATTGTTAAAATTTAGGTATTTATCTCAATGAGTTCGAGAACACATTTTAATAGTACATCTTTGGCATTTCGAGGGAAATTGATCATTTATGACCTAACGTTGATTTTTTTACATATTATCTGGCGAGAATGTCACCTTTATACAGTGGCCTAGCAAGAGTGTGGGAAGAGGTCGGAAAATTCGAAAATCCCCATAGGTCCCCACTTGAGGGGCGGTCAAATGAATTTTTTATTTTTAATATTACGTATTACTCAATATGCGGTTCCTCTAATGATGGGAAATTCCTAGCTACGCCCCTGGCTTTAAAATACCTATATAGTATACCATATAAATTTAAAAGAGAAAATAAGTCATTTATAACTACTGCTATATTATATGAATTATTGTTGTTAATAATAAGCATGATGCACGGGCTGAGCCAAAAGGGAAGGGTTCGGGGCTCAACCCTTCTCCCCAAATGGAACTCCTCTCTCCCGCTGGGAGAGGGTGAATTTTGTGACCGTTATTTTGCTTTCATTTTGTTTATTGTAGGAGAGATTTTAATGTTAAACTATCACTTGCTCAGCTTAGGTGGGATTTGAGATTAGAAGATTTTAAGGTTTAACGCCCCCCCCCCCCATCCCTCATTTTTTCAATGAAAAAAAAAAGCAAACGACAGTCACCAATTTTTATGGGCGTAACCAAAGATGGTTATGAATTTAACCCCTTCCATATGGTTTAGAGTTTAAAACCCTTTCTTCAATTTAATAATTATGCAAACAACATTCACCTCATTCTGTGAGTGTAGCCAAGAGAGGTTTTGAATTTAAACCCCCCTAACATATGATTCTAAGTTTAAAACCCTCAAACAGAGAGTTTTGAGCTTAACTCCGCCCTCCCTCAACAGATGGTTTTGTCGATAAAACTCCCCTTTCTGAACAAAAATCTAAAACAAACTACAGTCATCAAAGTCCATGAGCGTAGCCAAGAGGGTACCCTCTCTTCTTTTCAACCAAAAGGAATAACAAAGCTGCAATTACTTTTTCCATGAGCCCAATGGGGGGTTGGGGTTGGGGTTGACCTTCCCCTTCAACAACAAAAAACTAAATCAAAACTATAGTTTACTCATTTCTACCATTCGCTGGGCTCCATTCATAAAGTGCGTTGAATAGCAGGGTTGTTTTTTAACCTACAATTTTTTTAATTGTAGCAGGTTAGAGCACTGTAAATACCTCAGAATGTGTATTTGTTTTCCTGTTTTAAATACTGGCAATAACGCTCACAGCGTTCTCCCAGACAGCATAACTGGCCGGGGTGTCTACTGTCCATAAGCGTTCCACTAACTCCTGGAAGAATCCGTTATATGTATAATAAAGTTCGAAAGAATGAAGGGTCAGGATGTAATGAAGATTACACACACACACACTTATGTATGTGGAGGGAGTATCTACCCCTCCAACGCCCTTTGTCTAGGACTCTATAGTATACATTTTGTTTACCTGTCAAAAAAATTATTTACTAAAATTTAATGAGATTTTCAGTTGAAGTTTAAGATACAACTTTGGAAAACTTTAAGGAAATGAAGATTTATTTTCCACTTCGTTGTTCATAACATAATTTTTTTTTTATTGAATTAGGCCTACACTTTACGACAAATTGAATCTTTTGTTTTGCTAATTTTCACAAGTTTATTTTAACTGTCTCAGATATGTCTTAGCAATGCTTCAATTTTTACTGTTTCAGCTATGTCTTAGCTTTGTTTCAACTTTATGTCTTAGCTTTGTTTTAACTTTATGTCTTAGCTTTGTTTCAACTTTTGTTGTCTCAGCTATGTCATACCTTTGTTTCAACATTGTATCAACTTTGATTTGAAACTGAGTAAATGCTTTTTAAACTTTACCTCAAACTATGTCTTAACATTGCTTTAAGTTTATAATAGTTCTTCATCGACATTGTATCATCAGGATTTGACTGGATAGACATGAGCCGTGTGCAAGACACCATCAAATGGAAGACGTTAATCGAAATACGCCCTCCAGCGGCGGATCTCAACCGCGCCATTGTGGACTACTTCATCGTCAAGCAGTACGAGAGCGCTCTGATGATTATGCCAGAGAGCGCCGCTGATAACCAAGGTACTGACGTCACTACCGTTAATAAAGGTGTCATTATGGTACTGACTCGACTGACATTGACAACATATATAACTCCTGCTTCGTGATCGAAGATGAGGCTTTTCTCTTTTCCTATGGACTTAAAGTCCAATCCTCGCTTTAAAAAGCGGCAGCATACATGGCTTGGGTGGATTTGGTCCGTTGCAGATAGGCCTGCTTCTTCTCTTGGCCTTTTGTTGGTTCGGCGCTCTTTCACCCTGGCCACTCTTCTTGCTTTCAATTCTCGAGACTTATACCTTCAATGCAACAACAGTAACACTATTGACACCACTGACAATGAAACCGGTATTGACAAACCTACTGTTGACTAAACTGTAATTAACAAAATAAGCACTGTGGCACTCTAAAAGCAACACCAAAACTGTTATACAAAAGCAACACTAGCCGATGGTACCATTAGCCTATCTAACCAGTAGCACAGCTAACCAAAAGAAAACTTAACAATATCACAGTCAGCCAGTGGCACACTTAGAACAGTTACACACTCAAGCAGAAGCACACTTAACTATAAGCAGACTCAACCATTATCATAATCAGACTGCACCACACAGTGGCGTAGCTAGGGTGAGGGGAGGGGAGAATTCGGAAATCCCCGGGCACTCACTTAAGGGGGCCCCCGAATGGGTGTTTTTACATTAAATATAAATTATTACGAAAATTGTAGGTCCCCCCCCAAGAGGTCGAGCCCTCAGGGTCCCCCAAATAATGGCAAAGTCCTAACTACGCCGCTGGCAGCACATTTAGTTAGTAACACACTAACCCGATTCGTATATATCACCGAGGCATGGGCGCCCACAGGATTTTTCGCAGGGGGGTGCAAGCAAGCAGGGCCGGTCTTTGGCCACTGCAACCTATGCGGCCGCAGTGAGCCCGGAACTTTCACAGACCCCGCGCATAATTTAGTAGTAAATTATTAAATTTAATCATTTTTTTTTCTTATTATTAAAGGGTTTCAGAAATTCTTGAAATTGCAAAATATACAAAAACGTCATGAAAATCTAAAATTATAAAAACCTTCTAAAAACTCATGCAAATCTCCTTAAAAACAGACAAATTTGTCATTCAATATGAAAATCGTCAATCCCACTCACAATTTAAAAAATAAAAGGCATAGTCAACTTTCATTTAATCACAATGGCATAAAAGGGCAAATTTTAACCAAAGCTAAAAGTTCAAGTACTAAATTTACTTTAATAGTCACTGGCATAAAAATTTAGATTTAAATCTCATTCCATCTCTAAAACAAAAAGCGATTTTTAGCATGTAGATAGTAAATCTAAAAGGCAGATCTGAATGTTTATCGGCATTTTGTAATAATAAATATAATAATAATAATAATAATAATATATATGTAATCAATATGGAAGTCTCTATTAGATAATATTTTGTATTTATTTATATGTTTAATATGACGGTACGTAATAACTCGCTTTGATACGTGAATTAACGTTATAATCATACAGGAAATTATCTTTCGTTAATTTCTTAAATTCTTTTTCTTAAAAGTAAATTCTTTACAAGTACAAGTCATGTGTACAGTGACTAAATTAATTTTTGATTTCTGAACAGTGTTAACCCAAATTGTGAAAATCTGGAACTTACAGGTGTCTTTGGCAATGCAATCTTCTACTACATGTATATATATCTAAACATTTGGTATTCATTATGTACCAAGTGAGAATATCTTAAAGGATTATATGTTATGCATTAAATAAAAAACAACAACAAAGAAACCATGCTAACTACACATCACCCATTTAAGTATTACAATTAGTTCCATTAAACCAGTGTTACCCAAACTTTCTTATAAGACGAAACACTACTCACATTCTGAGGAACACGTGGATATGTTAACCTGTTTGTCTTGTGTGTTACTGTAAATGAATATATAATCTGAATAAAAAAAACAACACTTTATTTTAAGAGAGATTGATTCAAGTGGTGGTCTGCTAGCTAACTATTCCAGTAACCGTGGAACAATTATCAGGACTTGGGTTCTCGCGGAACACAGTTTGGGGAACACCGGTGTCATCCAACGTTTTGACTTTCACTAAGATTTTTTGAGAACTTCGTCCTTGGAAATAAGGCTCGAGATGCCATCGAGCTGTATGATCTTAACAAACATGCTTCAAAACTCTTTGTCCCATATGGAGCTACAAAACATTCAGTCAGGACTTAGTGTTTGTTGTCCCGAGTATGGCTGGTCTTAGGCCACTGCCACCTATGGGGCCGCAGTGGGCCCCGCACTCTAATAGACCCCTCGCGAATTCTATGTGTGCAATTTTTATATTAGCTTTCATTTAAGAAAAATGTGAAAATAAGGCGAATTTTAACCGAAACAAGAAGTTCAAATACTTAATTTACTTAAATAATAATTGACATACAAATATTTTATACATCTATCTGGACCTCTTTAAAAAAGTGATATTTTGCTAATAAATTTTAAAGATATCTGAATATTTATCGGCTTTTTGTTGCCAAACTACTATCTACTGTAGATGGTTCGTAAACTCAATTTGACAGTGATTAGTAGCTTCAACTTTCTTGTTAAAATATTAAAGAAAAGACCCCCCCCCATTAGTAAATGGTTAACTCCATTCCATACACCTAGGCTAATCTACTACTACATTAACCAGAGGAAGCACTACATGTACAATCGCTACTTAGAAGTTAATTTATTGGGTGGTGAGAAAAAATGACTAGAATTTGGCTACTCAGAATCCAGAGAGGGTGCAAGTGCACCTTCTTGCACCCCCCTGCGGGCGCCCATGCACCGAGGTGTATGAGTATAATGCTGATGACTATCAAGCTTAATAATATTTCAGTTCTAACGAAGCGTAAATTAACTCACTTTGTCTGTTTGTCTGTCAGGGTGGATTCTGTTACACCTCTTTTCTCCCACTCTCCATTCTCGGATCAAGCTGACATTTCGCACAATTATTTTCGATGACAACTATTAAGTAGAAAAGAACACAAGTAATTAGTTGATCAATAATCGGTAATTAAATAATTTTGTTTGATATTGAAAAAAGGGATATAAACTTTGCAATATTGAGTGATATGGCAGAAAAAGATTGGTCGTCTCCCTTCTATTAATATAAGCTTTGTTTTTATAAACATTTTTTTTTTTCAAAAAATATTTTGCTTGTATTCTATTTCTTCTTCGTTCGTGAGCAGAGTGCCACAACCTGGCAGCCACGATGTTAAACAACAGTTTGTCTTTGATTCCCTTTACGGTGGACCCCAGCTCCACCGCCATCAACGAAAGTGTCTCTGAGGTGCTCCGGAATGCCCAGCTGTCCAGCCAACAGAGAATAATAGTCTGCAGCCCCCGAGATACCAGGGACAATTTGATACGGAAAGTCTTAGTGAAGGTAGAACGTTTGTGAAGTCTGTTTCAATAGTCTCCGTGCCTCGTATAGTGCACCACAATTTTCAGCCTTATAAAATAGGTATCTTCTAGATTTCCTAAGGTAAATAACCACTAAAAAAATAAAGAAGTATCTTATCTCATTTAGTACTACAGTCATAAGGCAAGAAAGAGAAGCTCTTTTAGCATAAAAAAAATCAATATTCACGCTTTCGTTCACCCATTGCAAATTGATTTGCGACTGTTTATATAGAATTTTTTAAAACAGCTGTTTGGTTGGGATGTTTGGGTTTCAAAATTAGAAATAAATATCAATCCTTCTAATAAAGATGGTGATTGTATTATTTAACTATTCAACACCCTCGAATGCTTCATTATTGCGGGTGCTTTACAGTGAGCGCCGCATAATCAAATTCCGCTAATGAAAGCTCTGTTAAAGAAAGATAGATCGCTGCCCATATTGATCATATACGTTAATATAGCTATTATATTCTGTGGTGAAAAACATTGGAGTCGAGTACGGGAATACCCTATGAAAACGTGTTATAAATATAAGGTGTAATCCAAATTTAATAAAAAGAAGATTATATTTAAGTGACAAATTAAGGAGTTACTTCGTTCCCAAATTAAAAACAAAACAAAACAATCTTTGTTAGAGTAGTCTATTGTATTATAGTATTCAACAACTACAGACAATGCAGAACTAATTTCTGGCGATGTCTACGATTCCCAAGATTATACATACGGCGCAGATTGAGTCGTTGTCCATCGGGGGTCTACTTAAGTATTCCTTACATATTATGGCGACTTATCTGTGGGTCTCAAAAGTGTGTCATGCGGTTTCATGAGAGCTCTGCTACTGTGTTTAAAGCTCCTCGAGCGCGTTTTTCAATTTTAATTCAGTGCTTGGAGGCATACGTATTAACATCACCCTCTAAAATATTTTTCATGCGTCCTTTGTTATCCTTCAGGCCAGATCTTATGGAATGTTGCACCAACCAGACATGACATTTTTCTTCATGGATCCGGTAGGTCATTAGTTACTTTCTCCTCTTTTAAATAATCTAGTTTTAGTATCAAAAACATTCTAAGGAACGGTTAGCCTGTTGATCAGTACAATAAGATCATTATTCGCCTAAATACACATTACACTCAGGCTGTCAGAGTTTTGTAAAGTAAATAAATAAATTATATCTTTTAGATAGCGCTACTTTCATGTTTTTAGCATGCTCAGAGCGCTATGGTCCTATCTCATTTGTGAACCAGTGGGAAAGTGGTATCTGGGATGTGGTTTTCCGTGCTGCCTTTAGGCGCTCAGTGAAAAAACTCTTCTCGAGTCGGGTGTCGAGCCTTGAGACCCCTTCATAGGTAGCGACGCCAAGCCAAGTTCAAGCGACCATTTGTAAAAATGGAAATATTAGGACACGATTATGAATTTGACGTGAAAAGTGGTGTATTACATTAAAGGGTTAATATTTTGGCTTAGCGTATGTGACGTTACCATTGAGTATATACATTATGAGCTTTTCAAAGGTTATCGAATGTAACAAATTCTTCAGTGTGTTTCTTTGACTTCAGGCTTCTTACTACGAGCCTTTCTCCGGGGCCAGCAAGATGTACGAACTGGGTCTCTTCTCTCGGCGCTGCGAGCTACTGGCGTACCGCTACATCAGGCCTGAGGGCACTACCATAGAGGAGAACAACGCTGCGGCCATCGACACTGCCAAGCTGACGTCTTTGGCCTTGGACAAGTACCTTAGGTTACCCAAAAGTAATAAAGATGTCATAGACAACGAAAAATTTCTGAGGGTCATCAAGGAGGTCAGTTTACATGCTTTATTTTTGTTGTTGTCTCATTGTTGTCGTAAACAAAAACAACTCTTGAGTCCCCTCTGATAAGTATCTGAATTGTTATGTCTTAAGGTTATCTCTTTCGGTTAATGCGATTTTTCAAAAATTTCAGAGATTGTTTATGTCTGTTATCTTTAAAAAAAAATAAAACTATTTTAATTTGTTATTAAATTACTCATTTAAGCCTTTAGAATATTTTTTTTTTTTTTTTTTTTTTGCAAAATGTACACTATAAAGAATACCAGATGTTTAACTTTGTGTTTTTGGTGAGCATGATTAAAAATACTGGCTGAAATGCACCAAAAGAATCGCTGCTGGTAATTCACTCTTTTAAGAATAATCTTTTCTACATGCTAGTATTCTAATGAACGAAAGCTTCAAATGCCATCAAGAGGTCCTTCCAGTCTGACACATTCTTTCTTTCTTTCATCAGCTCTACAAGCTTCAACCTTTAACTACATCGCCACCGCGTCCCGGGCGGTTAATTATCGTTCTATAATTTCTGCTCTTGTAACCTCTATGATCTAGAATTAGCATAGTTTTTGTATATTTTTGATGTTATAATAGTTACAGTATAGAGGAGATACTTGCTAGGTGAACCAATTACAGCCGTCGGGAATGACCCACAGGTGTTAAGAAAACTTGAGCTCTAGATAATAGTGCCATTGTTTAGTTCAGATTGGAAACATTTCGTCTTCCAGTGTTCTGTCATTTTACAATTATTGTCTCATTCAATACGCATTGTATTGGAAATTTTTGTTTTAGTTTCAATAGTTCATGTAGAGCAGGGGTTCTCAATCTGTGGATCGCGACCCTTTAGGGGGCAGATTGACAATTTGTAAGGGGTACCCTAAGAACATCGAAAACAATAAATTTTTATTGTCTATTCTTCTATCGCTGTATGTGTTAGTGAGGGAGGGGGGTCGCGGCAGAGTGTGGGATTGTAAAAAGGGGTCGCCGAGCTTAAAAGGTTAAGAACCGCTGATGTAGAGGTCTTAGAATGATGCATTGGAAATTGGAACAGGCACAAAATAGAGCAGTGAGATTCTTAACAAAAAAATATTCACATGTTACACTTTGCGCTGCAGCTGTCTAAAAGTAAACTATTGCTGATTTTTCTCGGATTTCACTCAAGTAGCCCTCTACCTAAAGTTGGAAAGCTACTGAAACGTGTTAAAGACCAGCTTAGGCGCCAAATTGCTTCAACTGACATCGAAGAGAGCACCTGGCAGCAGACGGCTTGCAAACGATAAAGCTGGAGATACTTACAACGGCCTGCGTGATACACACTTGAGTCCAAAAGAAAATCTGCTGCCGATAAAAGATGAAGAAGAAATGAAGAGAAGCAGAATCAACCATCGCCGGACAATGGTTATGTATGCGCTAGAAGTTGTAAAATATAAAGGTTGCAGCTGGGATTGCGTAGCCGCGTAGAAAACTGTACTCCTCAAAGAGAAGCCTTAATATTATTATTATTAAATAAATCATATGTTGTTTTTTTCATGAGTAAAGAGATATGACATTTACAAAATAAACAGTTGTTGTTTTTTTAGCTTGCATATGTCGTTCTCATTTAAAATGTCTTGTTTTTAATCCAGACCAATTTTACAGATGGACGAACTGGGAAGATTTACTTTGACAAAAATGGTCAGAGGAAAAACTTTAACCTTTACCTGTATGACCACGGTGGAGAGGAGAGCATGTATAAAACTGTAAGTTTACGGGACAATCTAATAGCTTACATAGTGACAAGAGTATTTAACCTAAAACAATTAGAAATGAAAATTTGAATATTTGTACTTTAGCCACATACACACACACACACTCTATGGCCACCGTCAGTCGCGAAGCGACTATGGATCATCTCGTTTACATGAGATGAATGCCTGGGCATAAGCTGTGGTCGGAACGATGTTGCCCACACATCATTTCCCCCCTCTCCACGCAGCTGATGTATCCAAAGGAACGGCAGTGCCGATACAGTTTGGGGTCAGCGGCGTCG
>JADKLZ010012523.1:0-17124 GCA_021533235.1 Biomphalaria straminea | reverse complement strand
ATACTCATGTATTATCTTCGCCAATGAATAATTTTACAAAGTTTTATCTTGATCCGAGAATTGGATGTAGGAAAAATAACGTGAACACACTTTTTTCCCAGACAGACAGACTTGATATAAGCTTTGCATTAAACATACTATTCGTTCTATCCATTTAGTGAGCCAGCGGGTCCAACAATTCAAAGTATATCTATTTGTGACATTTTGTCTTCCACGAACGACTGATACTTCAGAAAGTTTGCTTATGTCTTATCTTATCCTAGCTTATCTTATAAGTTGGAGAGGCTCCCTCAAAAAAGAGGATATGCTAATTAAGTCCTAACTACGCTTACCCATGTGTTGACCAAGTCCTACAAAAGAGACTTATAACTACTCAGTCATTGGTTTTTCTGGTGGCTGATTCAGGCAACCGTTATTATGATGCTTTAATGGTACTAGGGAAGAAGAAGCACTTGTACGACTATGTCCTAGCTTAAGGAATAAGAACTGTGATTTTATTTTTTGTCTTTGCCAAGACTATATTACAAATAACTATGTTCTAATGAAGGGCGATGTGGACACTTTAGAAGAAGCACTTATTACCATTCGGCAGCTGCCTTGGGTCGGACACTCATCCCGCACGGTAGATGACCACAGGCCAAAGGGTATCATCTTTGGCGAGATTAGAGTAGGACGGCATAACAGAGGTGGCCCCCGTAAGCGCCATAAAGCTCAACTTAGGCGCCATTTCGCAGTCACTGGTATTGAGGGAAGTAGCTGGCAGAAGATGGCTTCTGAAAGAAACAGTTGGAGAGCTCTCACAAAAGCGTCGGGACACACATTTGAGACCCAAAGCCCGCTGCAGACGGAAAGAAAAACTTAAATAGATCGCTAGCGGACAACAGCTTTGTCTGCGTGAGATGCGGAAAAAAATGGAGGTCGCAACTGGGTTGGGGTAGCCGTGTGTCATTCATGTTGACTTTGCTATCTTCTGACTCGAAGACATTGTCATTATTATTTTGCGTGTGTTTCTGTTATGGTTCTGTGTTTTTGCATATTATTGCTACTTTACTTTTTAGTCGTCGGTCTTGGAGTGTCCAGCTGTTTCTACGAGGCTGCACACCAATAACCAGACCCCTCTCCCCCCTCTTTCATTTATATCAAAAAATTTGTTTCACCCCGATGTCCCCCTTTTTTTTTCGGTACTCCTCAGAGTTCTCTAACCTTGTTTCATTTTCTTAACATGTAGATTTAAAGCCTATGTGTGTGTAGAATGTCAATATCAAGGCCATAGTAAACAACACATCTGACGCCTGTCATTATTGAATTTTTTTCCATGAGAAATCCTGATCGCTTACCCCCCCCCCGGGTTTTTTTTTTTTTTTTGTGCGTTCACAGTTGACTGAACACCAAAAAATGATCCAATCAAAACGATTGAAACAAAATCGTGACATTCGCAATGTAAGAGTTGCTTACAGCCCCTCGGATAAAAATATTGAAAGGCAGACGCCAGGTATGCAAGTTCTTAGAAACCATTTATAAAACAAAATATTTGAAGGGCGAGACAGAAAGTGTGTGTTAGTTGAAGAAGGTCAAAAATTCAAAACAGGCGAAGAGAGAGAGGGAGAGAGAGAGAGAGAGAGAGAGAGAGGAGAGAGATAGAGAAAGGGAGAAAGAGAGGGAGGGAGAGAGGGGGAGAAAGAGGGAGAGGGGAAAGAGATAGAGAGGGGGAGAGATAAAGGAAGGGAAGAGAGAGGGGGAAGAGGGAAGAAGGGAGAGATAGAGAGATGGGGGGAGAGGGAGAGAGAGGGAGAGAGAGGGGGAGAGAGAGGAAGAAGGGAGAGAGAGAGGAGGGGAAGAGAGAGAGGGGGAGAGAGAGGGAGAGAGAGAGGAAGAAGGGAGAGATAGAGAGAAGGGGAGAGATAAGGGGAGAGGGAGAGAGAGAGAGAGGGGGGAGATGGAGAGAGATAGAGGGGGAAGAGATAGAGGAGGGGAAGAGAGAGGGAGAGAGAGAGGGCGATATAATACAAAGTAAAACATCAGGGTAGTGCAGAATCTTTACCTATCGGACAGAGCACAGTAAAATATACCCAGACATAAGTTTTAAAACCCAGCTTGTATATGCGGCTTCATCTTTACATTAGGTTTCTGTTGTTTTATGAAGATGTAACGGGGAAATTATTATTATTATAGCTTTTATATACTATACTTTTATACTTTCATGCTTATAGCATGCTCAGAGCGCTTTGGTCCAATCTCATTTGAAACATGACATTTCAACTATCGGATCAACATTTCGCGTGTGCAGCTACAAGTTGAAAGAGAATTGTACAGTAGGTAAAGACGGATATATAATGTTGAATATTCATTGCAGGAGGGGGGGGGAAGCACTCAATCTTGATGTAAATAATAATAATAACAATAAATAATAGAAAACATTATATTTTTATTATTCATTTAAATTTAAGCCTATTCAAAAACTAAAAAATATTCAATATATGAATCTTAAAACTTCAAGTGCTTTTATATTCACAAATCTTGAAAATTAATCCACAAAATAACCTTGACTGCTCAACAGTATTAAAGGGTCTGGACGTGAATGCCTGATCTGTCAGCAGGTAAACACATCAACAAAATCACTGAAAGCTATAAATAATTTTGGGTCTTCGCTCTTTGTAAAGAACATGAAAAACTGATCTTGTTTTGACAATTCGCTAATGCACCTATACTGCAACTATCTATATATATAATCCACAAAGAATTAGGTCAGACAACAACAACGAGTAAATAGGTAAGATCCCCTGGCGTACGCACCACGGTGTGAATGGACCCAATCCGCACTATTTCATTCACAAAATAGCATAGCATGCGGCGCAACGCTATTTTGTGAATGAATGTGGAATAATTTGTTCTTCATCTGCCAGTCTATATATATATGTCTATGGGTTTATATAATTCTCTTCTCCTCAAAGTTCAAAGGTTCAAGAGATAAATAAGTAAGGGGAAGATCCCATGGCGCACGCACGCGGTGTGAATGAAAGTGGTGTTTACATAATTCTCTTCTTCTCAGATTATTGTCATATTATTAAAAGTATTTCCAGATTATTGTGTCGTTAGACTATTGAAACTAGAACAACAATACACAGATAGAGTATACTTTCAGGTTTCACTTTAGAAAGTACTTTAATTACGTAAATTCGTTCATTAGACATGATTACGAAAGGTAACTTATCTCTCTATTCCTAGATCTAGATCTAGATCTAAATAGTAAAACTTGAATTCAACTCTAAGAAGATTATAGAACTACTCTTCGCAAATATAGTTTTATGATTTTGAACATGAACATAGCCTACTAATTATAGTCCATTTAATCAAATTAACATTCAAATTTGTTTTTCTAAACCATTGTTACATGAGTGCAGCTATATTCTTAATATCGCGTAAATTAAGGTCAATTAGCCATTTTTTTTTTTACTCTATTCATAGTATTTTTCATTCATGAATTCAAGCATTCGCTTTACTTATATCAAGCAATTGGGAAGATCCCATGGCGCCACAAGTTGTGAATGGGAAATAATATATCCAAATCCGCACTATTTTCATTCACAAAATAGCATAGCATTTTTTTTTTTACTTTAAAAAGATTTTAATAATGTCCGGAAATTTCCAGGACTTTTTCGACCGGCGGCATAGCATTTAATAACATTTCAGGAGATTTCCAGGGGGCTCCTGGTCAATCAATAGAGGCCGCGGGAAATCTGTTATGTTTTATAAAATGGTTCAATTTAATAATTTATACACCTAAAAATAAGCACGGGTCCAAAGAAAGTGCGATACCCACTGTGGTCACATATGTTGCAGTGCCTAAGGCCTGCCTTGGAAAATAGCGGCGTATGATATGCCGCCGGTCGACTAGTGACTTTATAATTTATGAACTCCATTGCTCCAGCAAGTATATTACAATAAACAGTGTATTTAATCATGAACTATATACAAACCCTCAATAACCTTCACTGCCCAATAGTATTATATGGTCTGGACGTGGATACGTTTAACCTGTTTGTCTTGTGTGTTACTGTAAACGAAAGTATAATCTGAATAAACCATTAAAAAAAAAATATAATAAAAAAAAATTATGATCAGCCTTTATTCAGTTTTTCACTGTTGATTTGGATAGCATAATAACGCTTTAAAGACCAGCTTAGACTTAGACGACAACCTACGTAGAAGCGAGCACCTGGTTGCAGGCGGCTTCAGAGCGAGACAGCTGTGGAGGTCACTTACAAAGGCCGCAGGAAACATATTTGAGACTTGAGACCACAAGAAAATCCGCTGCCGAGGACAGACGCAGACGGCGAAAGAAAATCGCCGGACAATGGTTAAGCCTGAGCTGGATGTAGCAACATTAGTAGGTCGCAGATGGGGCCCGCACAGCCATGAGAAATACTGCATTCCTCGTTAATCTTTGGCCTCGAAGACAAGCCTTGTTAATAAAAATAAATGAAGAACTACTGTCTCGCTGGCCGGTCTGCATATCTCTATGTCTAAGGCATTGTGCTTGCTGTTATATCGTCATTAAATTTTTTTTTCTAAGCCCGTCATTTCACAAGCCCTCTCAAGAAAAATGCCCGCCAGTGGCGTAGCTAGGAATTTGTCATCATCTGGGATGGGGGGGGGGGCTTGATCTTTTTGGGAGCCCCTGCATTTTTTGTAATATTTCAATTTTAATGTAAAACCCCCACTCGTTCAGGGGCCCCCTCAAGCGTGGGCCTGGGGGGATTTTCAAACTCTCCCCCTCCCTATCCAACTCTATCGACGCCTCTGATACTCGCCTTGCCCCGGGGTTAGTTAGTTCACATGACTATTTGCAGTTGCAAAACAAAGAGCGTCTATTTGAACAGGATATTAATTTCTTAGCGCTAAACAAACAGTATTTATAGCTGTCAGCTGACATAACCACGTGATCAAACTGGGATGCAATTGTATTTGTCTGCTGCGTATCCCCCCCCCAACCAGAACAAAGTTATGAAGCTTTAAGTAGAATTTATATAGCTCGGTGTCATTCTTGGAGTTTGGCTTTTAGTTTCAATATCTGGGTGACTTTGGATTTTTGTTGGATATCTATATTTGCACATAAAGGTACGTTTGAAAACTTGAATATATTAAAACTGTGATTTTGATACTGTTCAATATATTTATATGATATTGATTTGATCACATTATGTTTCCCGAGATTTTAAAGTTTAGTATAAAAATAAAAAAAAGAAATAGGTCAAAGAGGACTCACACACATTTTGGACGGGGATGTGTGTTTAAGTGAGTTACGTGTGTGTGTGTCAGACTTCGTCGTGTAGAGTCTGCTATTGTTACGTGTACAATTGTGGGAGACATTTGCTCAAAGAAAATAAAAATACATTATTATTATGTTAGAAATGAACGAGCATTCCTTCTCTGGCACTGCCAGGGTCGAGTTTCGTTAAAGAAAAACCAAATTCATTGTAGTCCCTTTGTTAGTTCTGACTGAGGAATTTTCTGGGGATTATGCAGGTACCGGCTTCTGACAGGAAAGGAAAATCTTTTTAGGAATGTTAAGGGCATTAGAAAGTATTTGTGAGGTCAGTTGTCGTTATCCTTTGCTTTGTTCTTCCATTTTGGTTATCCTTATATGATAGAGAAAAAGTAAAGTGCCCCCTTCAGACCTTGCGATCTATAGGGCAGATGATGTTAAGATCATCTGTTTCTTTGGCCAACGGTTAACGAGCAGGGTGTTATGTGGCCAGCACAACGACCAACCGCCTTTACTTTCCCCAACTAAAGTCAGGTACCCATTAGAGGACTCAGTGGCGCCCTAAAAATTCCGAAATTCAAAATCCCAGACTTCACCGGGATTCGAACCCAGAACCTCAGATTCGGAAGCCAAGCGCTTAACCATTCGACCACCGCCCCCCCCCCTTATATGATGGGATAGTGGTAAGGCGATGTCAACGATGGTAGCGTTTTTCTTTTCCTGTTTTGCCATGAAACAGTTGCTCAGGGCGAGTTTGTCAGTCAAAATAGGCCTATCCCAGTATCCTTATTAATCAAATTATGTATCCGTCAGCAGTTGGTGTATTAACTTTGCAATTTTGCTTATGGCAACCTAGGTCGACAGATTCTGATCAAGCTGAACATCCTGCCATTTTGTGTCCAATCGACCCACCCGCATTTTCCGCACTTTCGGCATTTGTCATTTTTAGGATGTTCTTCTCGTACTTTTTTTTAGTATAATTTGACCAGTAGCGGCCTTAGGGGGTGGCAAGTGGGGCAACCTACCCAGGCCCCGTATCTGCGAGGGGCCCCGCGATTACAGATTTCTTGTTATTGTATGCGTGATGTAGTACGATATATATAGTCTTCCTTACGGCTCAGGGCCCCGCATATGGCATTCGCCCAGGGCCCCGCATATGACATTCTCCCAGGGCCCCGCATATGAAATTTGCCCAGGGCCCCGCATATGACATTCGCCCAGGGCCTCACGCACTACTAAGGCCGCCTTCTGATAATTGTCTTGTAAAACTTGTATACCTATCTCAGGGTGGAGACGCCCTGCTTTGGGCAATGTTAAGGGTGAAGCCTTATTTTCTGGTACTGCCAGGGGTCGAGCTTGGTTAAAGAGAAACACAATTAATTTTAGTCCCTTTATCAGTTTCCACTGACAAATTTTAAGGTGATGTGGCCGTCCCGAAGCCAGGGCCGGCCCTAAAATTTGCGGGGCCCTATGCGAAATAGATAGAGCGGGGCCCAGTCAGAGTAGGGAAAAGGATAATGAGTGAAAAATTAAGATTTTCTATTTGAAAATAATTCGTCTTTGTATCCCATGTTATGAAATGAAAGCTGACAATGCCGTTTTCGTTTTATTGGCGTTTTCTAAAATTGAATGACATCCCAAAACAACACTAATGTATATTTTTAAGATTTTTATGAGTTTTTTTAGGAGATTTTAATTATTTCAGATTTCCAGGACTTTTCGTATATTTTGCAATTTCATGAGATTTCCAAAGATCTCCTGGAAAATCAGGGGGCCGTTAGAATCCTTATTACAAGTTATAATTGTTTAATTTAATAATTTACACCTAGAATTAACGCGGGGCCTATAAAAGTGCGGGGCCCACTGCGGACGCATAGGTTGCACTGGCTTCAGGCCGGCCTGTCTGCAGCAGTCTCTGACAGGGACCGAGAATTATTCTTTGGTTCCTATTAAGATGCAGGTAGCAGATGAAAAGAAGGGTGAAGTGTCATGGATTAAAAGTTATACAGTTTTTAGTTAATGATATAGTGAATATTGACTGATATAAGTCTTTATTTAAAAAAACAAAATGAGGGGAAAGGCGTTATGCTTTTGTGTTGCCTGTCTGTCCCTCTGTCCGTTTGTTATGTTTAGATTACAAAACTTAAGTTGATTTTAAAAATCGGATTTCTCTGTCGCTATTGCTAAGTAGCAGGCGATAGACGCAACAGCTTTTTTTTTTTTCACTTTTGAGAGTAAACTTTTCTGTTTTCAAAATTAATTATGCAAATTTTTTTACATTTTAATTAGTTTTGTTTTCAAAGACGACACCACAAGCCTAGACATTTGCTTGCTACGCTTATAAGATAAGATGATAATCTTTACCAATATCACTCTAGTCAGGGGCGGACTGGGTGTCAAAATCGGCCCGGGCATTTCTATACAATCCGACCTACAAATACTATATCCATTTCTAGGTCTATCTGTCCTCAAAATCATTATGTTAAGTTTGATGTGAATGCATATAGTGAGCTCTATTTCTTTATAAGAAACATAGGCCGTATGTTTGTTTTTAATCGCAAAACGTGTGGGCTCTAAAAGGATGAAGCCTACTAGTAGCACTGTCTACGAATGAAAGCTACTACATTATTTCGGAAAATTTGTTAAATTAAAATAGTGTTACACTGTGGGGTGTGTGAAAGATTCGTTTCAACAAAGGACCTTTAATATAAGAGACTCCATGCATTATAAAACCTCTAACAATATGATGTGCCAAAGTGGCAACAATGTGGCCATTTCGGTTGCTCAACCGGCCCATTTTGGTAACGGCCCACCGGGCATTCGCCCAAATGCACATATAGCCAGTTCGCCCCTGACTCTAGTTATGGTGACCCGTATGGTCGCTTCTGTGTCAACATGACATGCAAAATTATCACATTCCCTATAAATTATGTCCCTTGTGATAACAAAATCTGGTTACGTTGTTCTCTCCCCTTTCTGTCTATTCCATTCCAATCTCAACGGAACTAGGCAGAGGCAGAGCTGACCATTTTTTTTTATTTAGTTCACAAAGCAGAGGCGTAGTTTTAAAACGTTGACGTGTTGGTATGGAGGTGTAGGGGGCTCATTATGAAGTAAACAAAAAAGAAATCTATCACTATCCTTATTTTATACAATACCTCTATTCAACTCATGGAGAAACCTGGGTGGGTGGAGCCTGGGTGGGTGGAGCCTGGTCGGGTGGAGCCTGGGTGGTGGAGCCTGGATGGGTGGAGCCTGGGTGGGTGGAGCCTGGACGGGTGGATCCTGGATGGGTGGAGCCTGGGTGGGTGGAATCTGGACACAGATATCCGAAACGGCTCAAGCGATTTTTTTTTCTGGAAATTTAACAGTTGATGTATATCGCTGAGGACAGGAAATACTAGCTTGTTGTGAGGCTCCAGTTTGACAGACAGTTATAATTCTTTTTCAAAGTAAAAAAAAAATGAAATTTAAATTTGGTTAGAGAACTGGGCCTAGATCTAGATCCAACATTGGTTTTGAAAGGACTATCGCTTTTTTTTTTTTTAAGGAATATCGTGAATATAAGGTATTATTGATTCGATAGTTAATAAATTAATGTCTAGATCTAAATACCTATCATTGGAATATTATAAAGTGTAGTAGGCCTATACATTCGCTTAACCAAGATTCTTTTTACTGCGGGGATAGGGGGGGGTGTTGATGGTCGTTGACTTCTTGTAGCACCAAACTGCTGGTAGACAACTAAGTTAACAAAGTTTCTCTTGAGCTAAAAAAAATATATATAAAATAACATACTTTTTAAAAAACATCGAAGGGGACTGGGTTTTTTAATTTCATGATTTTAAGGGCGCCTTTGAGTCCACTCAGCTCTAACTATACATTAAACATTAGTTGGGTGAAAGTAAAGGCGGTTGGTCGTTGTGCTGGCCACATGACACCCTCATTAACTGTGGTCCACAGAAACAGATGACCTTTATATCATCTGACATATAGATCGCAAAATGTGTACAGATGATCAAAGTGCCAAAATCCGCATATTTAGCCATATCTGTGACTATCAAAACATTAATGTCCCTTGACAAATTTTTTTTTTTTTATTGATTCATGTCTTGTCTTCGCCAATGAATAACTGTGCAAAGTTTTAACGTGATCCATTTTTTGCTAGACAGACAGAAAAACAGACAAACAAACAGTGAATTGATATAAGCTTTGTGAAAAAAAAATTTTGCTCCATCGCTAATTCGAACCCGCGCCGACTCACTAAGATAGCGAGGCTGTTTGCGTCACTTAGCCACACCTGGTCTTTGCACTATGTAGTGATTTGTTTCGTGGATCTATTCATGAGTTACAAACACGCTCGAAGCATTTTTAATTTACCGGCTAACTTTTCTTCGACTGACAGATTGAAGAGCTGACTAATGAGGGATTTGTCAAACAGATGCTATCTTAACCCCGGAGCATTCGGTATTTTTTTAACCATCCCGGATATTATTATGCAAATTTCCATTACCTTTCCTAAGAAATTTACAGGCTAAGTGAGCGAAGGTCAAAAGTCTAACTTTTTGTATTAGATAACAATGTTGACTTTTTAAAATTGCTAGGAACTATGACTCTTATATCCGTAGTACTTAACAGTGCTGAATTTAAACAACACATGATGGCTTATTACAAAAACGTATTGGCTTAACGTACTTGTGTGTAGAATCGAATAACATATGGTGGCTTAACATAGATAATTAAACTTAACATAGATAATTAAACTTAACATAGATAATTAAACTTAGCATAGATAATTAAACTTAACATAGATAATTAAACTTAACATAGATAATTAAACTTAGCATAGATAATTAAACTTAACATATATAATTAAACTTAACATACATAATTAAATTTCCAAATAATGTACATTTTAATGATCGGACATTTCGCGTCACATTCTTGGCAGGCTTCTCCCGCTGTGACGTCATTTCCGGGGTTTTCTTATACATTACAGACGTGACTTCTAATAGAGAAGAAAACCCATTCCATGCTCTAATAGCACTAGGGAATAAGGAGTATTTGAACAACTTTGTCCTAGCATATGGAACAAGAAATGTGCCTTTAAGCTTGTGTGTGTTTCTGGGTATTTTACTAGGCTTGGTTTTTGAATTCGTAAATTTATGGTTCAGTGTTTTTATATCGTACTAGACAGATATTACCCGCTGTCCGCGGGTCTTAATTTGCGTAATGCTGATGTAGTCAGTGATATTGTGCATTAGAAACAAAGAAAATAATAATGTTTAAAGTAAAGCGAATGCTTGAATTCACGTTAAAAATAAATCATTAATGGAGCTATACATAGAAACTTGACCTTATTTTACGCGATAATAGGATAATAGTTGCAATCATGTAAAAATGCTTTAGAAAACAAATTTCAATGTTAATTTGATTAAAATATGAAATGAATGGACTATAATTAGTATGTTCATGTGTTACAGCTTAAAACTATCTTTGCGAAGAGAAGTTCTATCATCTTTAGTTTTAGACCTAGATCTAGATCTAGGAATAGAGAGATTTGTAACCTTTCGGTAATGTCTTTGCCTTCTCAAATTATACGTAGTGTTGCTATCTGATCTGTACATGATATCTCCATTTCGAAAGCCGGCTTGTTGGTTACGGAGATGTGGGTCTACAGCATCTTTCATTCGGTTTAACAGAATGCGATTAAACACTTTCCCTGGAATGGACAGTAGTGTTATCCCTCGATAGTTAGAGCAGGAACTAAGATCGCCTTTCTTTGGGAGTTTAATGAGGTAGCCCTCCTTCCATTCTGGTGGCACTTCTTTTTCCCATATCTTTAGAAATATAAGAGTTCTAGCCTCCAAATGAGAAGAAAGTAGTTTATTAGACCTAGGTCATCAATGAAATGAAAGCTTTTAGATCTAATTTTAAAATAGTTATTGTTAATTAAAAGTATAGTCATGTATATAAGAGAGTAGTCTATATTGAATTCTCATTAATTTAAATTAAAAAATAACGCAAAATAGAGCTTAATTATTCAATTTATTGTTCAAAGGTCAACATCTGTTTTTATTTTTGTGTAGCTATGTAAGTTCATGACCCCTTGACGCGTCTCCTTGGTGACCTCAATACGCGTTGCGTACACCGCGTGTTAGCGGTGTAGGCGACAAAAAAAAACAACAATACAATAGATCTAGCCTGTATTTTAAAAGCAAATCATACGCGTGAATGTAATTGTTTATGTAATATTGTTAGTTTAATTTTGTATAGCTCTTGAATCCTAACAATTTGAATGCCACAGCAATCTAGTCAATAAATAAAAACTTGTGTGACACATTAGCATCTAAGATTTGACCTAGATCTAGATACAATAACGGTGTTATCAGGTCTAAATGCGCATAAGTAAGTAAATCTGAAAGAAAAAAAAAGTAAATTAAAAATAAAGACTTAAAATTAAACCAAATCGGTAGTTGTAGGTTTAAATGTTATGAAAAAAATACAATAAAAAGTAAATTGTATTATGTATATAGTTTATTACTTAAATAATATGCATTTATAATGCGCGATATTATAATTATGACCTATGACGTTCATTTCATTTGTACCACTGCGCGACACATGTAGATCTAGACATGGCTTGTGACCTAGTTTTTGTTAGATACAATAGTCTAATAGAGTTGGTCAACTTTATTTTTTTCGGGTCTTAAGGATTTTTTAGGGCTACAATATATACACTACGGCCTACGTTAGTACCCAAGGAACATTTCTGCCAAGTTTTATCAACATTGGTCAAGCGGTTTTGATTTCCATTCGGCTCATACATACATACATACATACGCCTTACTTTTCCTTTTATATATAAGATATAAACTTTATTTTTTATTCCTTTGTTTGGGAAGTCTCTCTCTCTAAATGTATTAATTTTCATTTCATTGTAGAGAGTGGCCTGTTTTTACTGAGGCCCTATGTTCCACGAGGAACGCAAAGAGAAGATAATTTCGATGATGTAGTGGACCAGTTAGGCCTAAATATTTTAATTTCTTCAAGCAGGCTAGGGTGGTGAACTTTAATGAAACAACATCTATTCGCTCATTAGTATCTAAGCCTTTGGAATAATTATCAATTCGACTTATTAGTTGAGTTTCACATGACCTATATATCGTACAGCTATTTGTGCTATGGAATATGTTTATCTAATTATTCTAATTGGTTGATAATATTGCTACACATTAACGTGCTCTATAATGTTTCGTTTGATTCTGTTGAGTGATACTTGTCTGTAGTTTCCTGGATCACATCTGTATCCTTTTTTGAGTAGGGGAATGACAGTACTTTGGCACGTTACCCTGATTTAGTAAGTAAAGTTGCCTCTTTCAGACCTTACAATCTGTCTCTGTGGCCCACCGCTAACGAGGGTATCATGTGGCCAGTACAACGACCAACCACCTTTACTTTTCTCCAGAAACATCCCGAAGTTAAAAAATCACAGTGTTCACCGGGATTCGAACCAATGACCTCGGTTCAGAAGCTAAGCGCCTTACCGCTCAGCCACCGCCTCCTCCACCCTGATTTAGTAATGCCTGAAAAAGTATTTTCCTCGCCGGTGACAGCTCATGGCTTAGTTCTTTGAGTAATCTAGCCAGGGGCGTAGCTAGGATTTTTTCATTCTTTGGGGCTTCGGGGGCTTGACCTCTTTAGGTGGCCCCTGCATTTGCTTAATATTTATATTTTAATGTAAAAAAAAAAACCCACTCATTTGGGGAACCTGTCAAATTTTTATAATTCTCCCCCCTCATCCCCCTTCCTAGCTACGCCACTGAATCTAGCTGATCATCATCATCAACTCCAGATGCTTTATTTGGTATAATGTTCGCTTTTAGTTTTTCGATTCCCCTTTCTCGTGTAGCTATGTCCTATTTTCGACTTAATTTTAATTAAGCAATGTGTCTTTGTCTTCTAGGGAGGGGGGGGGAGATGAGAATGCTGATGCAAAGTTTTTATTTAGAATGTTAGCTTTACTTTCATCAGGGCCAGCCTTAGATAATTAGAGGCCCTAGGCGAAGTGAATTTGGTGGCCCCCAAATGAAATAGAAAAAAAAAACTACAAAAACTAAACAGAAAAAAAAAAAACTAAAATTATGCATTTGATTTAAAACCGAGTGTACAACAATAACGTTGAAGACAAGTTTCGCTATTTCGTAAGTAAAAATAATATACAAATATAAGGATTCTAGGCATCACATTCAAAGACCGCATCACAAACCTAGAGATTAGAGACAGGGTTACTGCAGCAATCGGACCCCATGATAACCTGCTAACTACTGTGAAAAAACGCAAGCTTAAAATCTATGACCATATTACAAGATCTTTGGGGCTCACAAAGACCTTCCTTCAGGAAACAGTAACAGGAAAAAGAAGAAGAAGCAGACAGAGAAAGTGATGGGAGGACAAAATAAAAGAATGGACGGGCCTGCCATTGAAAGAGGTTCTAAACAGGGCAAAGGATAGAGAGGAATGGAAAAAGACGGTCGACAAGTCTTGCCTGATGCCCCAACGGTCCATCAGATTAAGGGATAGATGAGATGAGATATATAGGCATATGGTAAATATGAGGTTATGCCTCTAATCGCCTCTAGATAAGCCCATCTTCTAAGTATTTGACCTTCTTCTTTTTTTGCTGGTATTTTAACTATGAATATATTTATATATTAATACAAATTAACAATACAATTAACAAATATGTAACATTTCACAGACATATAAGAATGATAGATGGATTAACCCCTAGAACACCGGTTCTCAATCTTTTAAGTTTAGCGACCCCTTTTTACAATCCCCGACTCTTTCGCGACCCCCCACCCACACACACTGCAATAGAAAAATAGTCAAAAAACAATCCATATAGTCTGAGGCGACCCCTGGCAAATAATCAATCGACCCCCAAGGTGGTCGCTACCCACAGGTTGAGAACCCCTGTCCCCTGGCCTAAAAGATATAGAAATTAATTATAACGCAACGCTGGAAAGATATTACATAGATCTAGCACAAAATACCTAGCCGTAAAATCACTGCTTACTAGCAAGCTCTTTAATTTCATTTTGAGATAACAATTTTTTCTAAGAATTCGTGTTCTATTTTTATATTTAGCCTAGGCTTCTGTTACCTGGCCCTTTTGTCAACTCTTTGTGGAGCTGCAGTAGTACATCTTTTTTTTTCTTTTTTAAAACATGTGACCTGGGAGGTAACTACAATACGATCGAAATCCTGCTTTTTTTTTTTTTTTTTTTTTTTTGCAACATAATATAGAAACATAACACGGTCTAGCCAAAACTTGGTCGTCTGCAAGAAGTTTTGCATTACTGTTTTTTTTAAAGAGTTATTCCCACTGAAGTATTATGTTGTTGCTTTGAGAGTACTATGATCAAGCATTCTTTATAAACAAGTAAAGTTTCCCTTTCAGACCTTGTGGTATATAGGGCAGATGATGTAAAGGTCATTTGTTTCTGTGGCCTACGGTTAACGAGGGTGTCATGTGGCCTTCCCCAACTAATGTCAGGTACCCATTAGAGCTGGGTGGACTCACGGGCGCCCAAAGATCCCAAAACTAAAAATCCAGGCCTTCACTCAGGGGCGTAGCTAGAAATTTTCCATCGTTTGGCGGCCCGGGGGGACTGACCTCTTTGGGGGCCCGTACATTTTGCGTAATAGTTAATTTTTAATGTAAAAAACACCCGGGGTATTATCAAATTCTCCCCCCTCCTCCCCCCACCCTAGCTACGCCACTGCTTTCACTAGAATTCGAACCTGGGACTCCTGGTTCGGAAAACCAAGCGCCTCACCAGTCAGCTCTTTCCCATAATCGGTATTAGGCAATATAATTAATTACCAATACTTAAAAAGACTAATTGAGTATTTTGGTTTATTGATTCATCTTTTTTTGGGGTACAATAAATAATGCGCGAGGTAGAAATAGCGCTATTTTTTTATGGGACTAAACCCAACAAATTTAGCCATATCTGTGAATAATGAAGTATTAGAGTCCCATGTTGCTATTAAACAAAACAAAAAATGAACAGTAAAGTTAACTAGTTAGTAGGTGATTCTTTTAAATTATCAATACTTATTAGGAGATTCGGTAACTAGGCCTATATGTACTAGACACTATAAACTTAACCCTGTATAACATCAACGGTTGCTCCTTGCTTCGCTTTTTCTATGATCTAGGAAACCAAAACTTTAAACAGGTACAACAGAAACAGAAAAAAAAAATTGAAATTTCTGTCGATCTAGATTTTAGAAAGTAGTAGGGGAGGTGCGGGTAGCGTAACGTTTTTTTTTTTATTTCCGCATGACGGTCCCTCTCCTACCCTCCCTTCCCCCCCCCTTTTGAATGGTGGGGAGAATAAAGAATGGGGACATAATAGGGTGTCGTAGAAAAGATCCCCCCCCCGGCTGCCTTTTCTATTTTCTTCTAGAAATAAATTTTGATATGTATTAGAGGGACGTTCTGCACTAGTTCGTATGAAGTCAGCTTTACATTACCTGTTAGTGTTAGTTAGTAATGTGTTAGAGATTTTGTTCACGAGAGTTTATGCAAATAGAGAAAAGGAACATACCACTACAACGCTATTTAACTTTGGTTTAGGCCAATTTGGGAGGCGCGGTGGTAGAATGGTAAACCGAAGGGCCCCGGGGGCCCCTGGGCGAAGACTGGGATTTTTTTATTTCGGGATCTTTAGGTCGCCTCTGAGTCCACCCAGCTCTAATGGGTACCTGACATCTGATATTAGTTGGGTAAAAATAAAGGCCATATGTCACCTACGTTAATCGTGAGGCTTAGATTTTCTTTTCGTCGCCTGCGTTTGTCCTCGGCGGCAGATTTTCTTTTGGTCTCAAATGTGTATCCCGCGGCCTTCGTGAGTGACCTCCAGCTGTCTCGTTCCGACAATGGTTTTGCTTGCCCTGGATGTGGCAAAATATGTAGGTCACAGCTAGGACTGCACAGCCACGGGAAACACTGTATTCCTCACTAATCTTCGGATTCGAAGACAAGCCTATTATTATTATTAATCGTGAGGCCACAGAAACAGAAGACCTTTGCATCCTCTGCCTGACAGATCCGAGACCTATCGTTATAGAAGGCCTCAACACTGACCTGTGACGTCACAACATGTGGGCAGTTTAAACCAATAGCTTGTTGCCACGTCACAGGTCTGACGATCTCGATAGATCGCATGGGCAGAAACGGGGAACTTCACTTTACTTAGGCCTAGTATTGAATAATCCTCCTTTTTTTTTATGCCCCTCAGCTTAAGAAAACATAATGAATCGAGAACAGACGCAAAATAGAACTGTGAGATTTATAACAATTGATTTTTTGTAAAATGTGACTAAAGTAACATCGTTAGCAAAATCACCAAACTTAGAGACACTTTAGGAACGAAGACTAAAGTGTCAAGTAGCAATAGTAGATAA
This sequence comes from Biomphalaria straminea, assembly GCA_021533235.1. Classification (NCBI taxonomy): domain Eukaryota; kingdom Metazoa; phylum Mollusca; class Gastropoda; family Planorbidae; genus Biomphalaria; species Biomphalaria straminea. The sequence goes on along the minus strand of JADKLZ010012523.1, from coordinate 377 downwards.
AAACAGTGAACCAATCTTACAATAAAATTAAAAAAAAACACAACCTAATAAAATACTCAGAAAGATACAAAGATAAAGCCACATGCTTGTACCATAACCTACATATTCATATAGGACCAATTCTTACTAGACCTGCTATTTTTTTACATCACAGTGCTATGTTGTCTGAATCATCCAAGAAGACAGAAGTCTTAGAGAGTGTCTTATTAATATACACGAACAGATAAGCAGGTAGATTCGAGTTGAATTGCTTCCTTCAGTCACGAACCGACCTTGAATCATGTCATAGAGGTCAAATGAGATGAAAGGAAAGAAATAAAATTGACTGAAGTGGTATAAGCTGAATTAGTCCCCTTTTCAATGGAAAGTAATAGTAC
>JADKLZ010012521.1:0-11499 GCA_021533235.1 Biomphalaria straminea | reverse complement strand
TAGCAGTGTTTATGGAAGCCTGAGATAGGAACCTGAGATCCGTAACAGTATTATATATATTATATGTATGCATTTACATATCTTTAATAAAAAGATACACATGTACATCGGTAATGATTTTTTAATTGTTGTGTATCTGTTTTTCTTCAAGGGTTCTGGGGAATACATTAATAACATTTCAGAAGTAACTAAGAAAAGAGACAGAGAGAGATTAAGGTAGATGTTACAAATTAGAATTGTGTGCTTACTGTATGTATAACATTTACATATAACAATTTGTCTAGAGTCTTTGAAAAGTCCGTGTCCAAATTTCAATTTTCTGCCCATGTTTTCTAATTCATGTCTACTTTTAATAATTGTAAACAATTGTATTCCTAGAAATAAAAATAAAAAATCTATAATATAGAAATTAACATAATGTTCTCAACATTTTCAAAAGAATTAAAAAAAAAAAAAAACTTGACACACACATACACAAACTATTAAATGATTACATTTTTTCTCCCAGTTCCGTAGACTGAGAAAATATATATTAAGGGAAACGATATCTTTTGTAAAACAACAACAACAATATTATTTTATAATAGTTTCCAAAGTTGTTTAAAAACTTTCTACTATTCATTGAAAATAATGTCTAGAAGACATTTTTGTGTTTTGTTTTCCAATGTTCATCTTGGTATGCATTATTGATAGGTATAAGAGACGCGTCGGCTGAGTGGTAACGCTCTGCTTGTGAAACGGAGGTCCCGGATTCGAATCCTGATGAAAACTTTTTTTTTTATTTTTTTAATTTTGCGCCTCTGAGTATGGGTACATGACATTACTTAGGAAAACGTTGTACTGGCCACGTGACATCCTTGTTGACCGTGGGCACAGAAACAATTGAATTTTACATTATCTGCTTCATAGATAGAAAGGTCTGAAAGGGGGACTCCAGTGGCGTAGCTAGGGGTTCGGGGGCCCGGGGGGACTGACCTCTTTGGGGGTCCCTTGCATTTTGGCATTCGACGTATGACATGACATAATGTACGCAAAAATATATTAGACCAAGATCAAATTGGTTCAGTATATTAGTAATTTTAACAAAAAATATATCATTCAGACACTTTTAATAAATAATACCGTTTTTTATTAGCTAAATAATGCACACGTGACAAATCTCAATTCATATCGCTTCACGTCATGCATTCTGTGCAGCAAAGACATCTATAACATCATCTACATCGATACTTTCTAGTATTTGTGACTTCACTGACATTAAAGCCATGATAAGCCTTTCTTGCGTCATTGTGCTCCTGGGATAGTTTTTGATGAACTTGAGCTTTGAGAATGACAAAATGGAAGTAGCCTGAGTTAGCTGTATTCGGAGGAGGTTGCAAGGTTTGATCACACGTTATTACAATATGAAACCCGTTTCCGAAATATGTCTATTGTGGATCGTATTACTGGTTTGTTGATCAAAACTGCTCATACATCAATGACATCATGGAACAAGCGATTTGCCATTTATTTCATCATACAAACAGGAAAAAGTATCACACAGTTTGTCATAAGCGTGTCATCCAACAGGTGTCTTGGTTCAAGAAGAAACCCAAAGGTATCCATTTTTTCCAGCCTTTGTAATCAGTCCTTCATCCCCATTTGAAATCTGTCAAGCACTTCTGTCGCAAACGTTTGAAATGCAGTTCTATTGACAGTCCTACATTAGAACTCAACTTCCCATAAAGTCTTTTCTTTCTTCTGGTTGTTTTGATTACAGGGAATCCATAGTATTCACTACCTTCTTTTGCTTTTTCGTTGGATTGGGTGATCAGTTTCGTCCATTTCTCGTCATTTAGCAGAAAGCATGCTCGAGTATAGAAATACTCCGATAGGCATCACAACTGCTGATGAATAGACGACTTAGGGACATTAATCCAACTGATCCAAAACTATTGAAACCATCGGTAACTGAAAATGCAGAGACATTACACAACGAACGACATATGAAAAGCAAAGGGAAATTCGATGCAAAAGCAAAACTACCTAAATTTTATTCTGTAGGAGAGAAAGTGAGATTTTGTCTAAAATAACATGGCAGAAAGTAGTTCTCATAATAAAAAACATTCCTTACCCATATCTTACATCATAAACAAGAAATCAACTTTTTTTGAACAAGGGTTTTGATCACGATATCTTTGGGTACTATGATACCCATGAAGGCAACGAACAGTGAACTGTTAGAGCAAACGAAAAAGACAGTTATAGACCAACGTCTAGAGAACCTGTTGTGCCAGTCAAGACAACCAGAAGTGGTCGAATTGTTCAAGTCCTAGTAGATATCAGTTTAAGAACTTTCATAGGAAGGATGTGATAATAACTTGGAAAGGAAGGATCTCTGGGGTTATTTTGGAAAAAAAGTTAAACAATTCAATATAGCTTTTGGATTTATTCCTAACAGATGTAATTGCTAGCCAGACAGATGGCCACTCATTGTGGCTGCCTTATCATAGGTTTAACCAATGCATCACGCTGTTTTGTAGCCCCACCCTGGTCAACCCGAATAATGGACAATTCTAGCATTATTAAGAATAATAATTATTAAGAATACGCTGTATATCATACAGTTTTATTTGTGGCCAGTAGCGGCCTTAGTGGCAAGTGGGGCAGCCGCCCCAGGCCCCGCGCTTGAGGGGGCCCCGCGATCGGAGATTTGAGTCACAAACTTGATCACCACATATTTTCCTAATACAATCCGATTGGATGTCGATGTATTGTATACGAAAAAAAATATTAGTATCGGTCGCTTCCGTCTATTTGTTTTATTTCCAATAGGCTATGACCATGGGAGTAATTTTTAAACTTTTGTTCTAAGTTGAAAGAATTTTCTTTATGCAGAACAATTAAAATACAGTATATATAGCACTTAGCGCGGCCGATAGTAAGCCAACAATGGTAACGCAATGTTCTATGTTTTGTAACCAAAAGGAAGGCCCACAGCGTTAAGGCAGACATACTGTCTTGTTATTGTTACAGCGTTAGAGACGAATTAGCCGGTTAGCGTGATGTAGTACGGTATAAATAGTTTATCTTTACGAGGACCCGCACATGACACACGCCCAGGGCCCCGCGCACTGCAGAGGACGGCCCTGTTCGTGGCAACAAAGAGAGTAATATTCTTAGTTTTTGCTGCAAGCACGTTTGATCTCTTTTGAAAGTAGATTAAATCGGCAACAAATATATTAAAGATTTGCATTTTAAAATGTAAAACTAACTTTCAATTTTCTTATTCGGAAAAAAAATTTTAAAACGTACTGGTACTTGACACTATTTGTCAATCAAATATATTACTTTATGTATTTACAAACAAATTTGGGACACCCGTTTGGGCACCCGGGGGGATTTTCAAAAGCTCCCCCTCCCCCCCCCTACGCTACGCCACTGGGGGACTCTTTTACTAAGGTATTGATTAACTTTGTTTAAGTTGTCTAAGTGTTTTGAAAGTCAATATCATCTACTTCTTTTTGTTTGCTCCAATACAGTAATTTGCAGACCCTAAACATTAGCAAACGAATCAAAAGTGAAAAGATCGCAGAAGTTATACTGAAGTCCTTAAAACGTAAGTGTTTTGTTTTGTTTTTAAGTTACTTCCGTTATAGTATTGAATGAGACATGACGAAAACAATTCTTAGCAATAAGAGGTCGTTCGTAAATGACGTCACGCTCTAGGGGGATGGGGGGAGAAAATGTTACACTTTTATGACAAGGGCGGCAGAGGGGGCCCTAGCGATTTGTGACGTCAAAAATTTACAATTTAGAAAAAAACACAAATAAAATAATTTCTGTTATTAATTCGTTCATTAAAATCTATCTCGCTGTAAATGTATCTCTCTATTAATCTTTCTGTAAATCTCTGTATAAAACTATATCTCTATAAATCTATCTCTCTATAGGTCTCTCTAAATATAAATCTCTGTTTAAATTTATCTCTATAAATCTATCTCTCAATAAATCTATTCCTATATAAATCTATCTATGAATAAATATCTCTTCAAATCTATCAACTTTTCTCTTAGACTCTCTATTAATCTATCTATGTATTTATTTATGTATATATTTATTTATCGATTTATTAATCAATCAATATTTCATTATATGTATCTATGAATCTGTATATCTATGTATGTACATTTGTATGAATGTATGTATCGATCTATCTATTTATTTTTATATCTATCTATCTCTTCCCCTAATATGTAATGTTATTATCTCTATAATGTTACCAACTCTTAAAACCTACCTAGAGACCAAAAGATTCCAAGAAGAAGATCCAATGTTTCTTCAACTATGTGTTTCACTCAACAAATTAAATGTCGCCTTGCAGTTAGGGCACCTCTCACGACTTGTCATACATCAGGTTTATACAACTGTCTTTATTTTTATTATTGTAACTCTATGTCTTTGTAATTATTTTCGAGCTGAAAAGGAATAATTCATTTTTAACATTTCTTTTTTTACTAGCTTGTTAGGGTTAAACGTATTTCGTTTAATCAAAAAATGTATGCCCATTTTATATAGCACGATTCAAAGTTTATGAATCCAAAAATAAAACTAATTTAATCGGGTCAAATCAACGATAGTATTACCAATCAGAAGAGCAGTGGCGGCTTAGAAATAAAAAAAAAGTGTAATTTGTGTATGTAAATAAAATGTAATTTGTTTTGTCAAGACCCAAATTGCTCATTAATTGCATTTATATGATACTTTGGTTACTAATTATTTTAGTTTTTAAAATTGTAAATTTCTTTTTCAGAAAATGACAGCTAATGATGAAAACGGATCAAAGCAAAGAATACAAGAAAAACCCGCCACAAGTTCGGTAATTAATGAAATTACTGTAGTAATAGATATATAAGGAAATATAACTTTAGTTTTCTCGATACGAAAACAAAATTAATAGATTCTATGTACTGTATTGGCAGGGGCGGAAACAAGCTGAGAATGATTGCAAAGAAATTTTGTTACGTGCTCTTCGACTAAATCGTTTTGACTTTTTGCGTTACATGCTTCGTGAAGGAATCAATGAGCCACTTCTGAATCAAGTGTTAGGCGAATTTCTCTTGGTAAGTACATTAGCATAAGTAACTGTTTGGTATACAGTTTGGTTTTGAATGCAAGTTAATATTTTATAAATCGTGTGTGCAGTTATCCAACAGGGTGTCTGAGTTGTTCTTTTTCGTAGAAGCAGTACTTTCAATTTAAACAATATCTTTTTTTTAATAAATTTAACCTTTTAAAATGTAATTATGATATTATGACATGCCATTCTATTATTTCTGGTTCTACATCTTTATTGTGAGAAATCCTGCCAGTGAGGTCTACATAATCAAATTTTTCTATTTACCATAAAGCTAATGATTTCTACATAAAGTCAAATTCCCATCTAAAGTATAGACGAATTCATCTCTTTCTGTGACCTACGGTTAACGAGGGTGTCATGTGGTTAGCACAAAGACCAAGAGGCTTTAGCTTTACTCAACTAACGTCAGGTACCCATTATAGATTATTTCACTCAAAGGCGGCCAAGAATTCGGAAATGTAAAAATCCCATTCGTCCCAAGGTTATGAACTCCGGACTCCTGTTCTGAAGTCAAGCACTTTACCACTCAGCCACCGAGCCTATATCTCTACATAATGCGTTGTGTTAAATGTTAAGGTACACAATACAAAGAAACATTGCAGTCGATAACGGGAATACCCGCTAGCTGTGATCAACATGTAATCCTAATGTTAAGATAATCATATTGTATAAAATTATAACAATAAAACGAAAGTTTGCAATAAAAAATGGCCAAAAATTTTATTTCAATAAACATTAAGAGTCCAATTTATAGGAAATTCTTAAAAGCCTTTTTCAACATTACTTTCCATTCTCCCGATTTTACCCATCTTTGGTCATGATTAGACTGTATGCTAATTGGAGCAATTGTTTAAAGCTTAACTAGGTTACTAAAAAATAAAAGTTGTCCAAGAGAACGTTATGTTCAGTGACTCACACAATTGTTGACGAAAATATACGAGTTTTGTTGGACGATCGAGTTGTTTTCTAAACTAATCTCTTTTATAATTGATGTAAATATAAGTCACGTGGGTGATATAATGAGGTAATTCCACGGAGACACGTGACACATAAACAACCTGCATTGCTAATTAGTGAGTCATTTCTTCTTTTCATTATCCTTTTAAGTTAACTCTGTGTATAGTGATAATTACATAGCATATTCATTTAATATAGACAGAAGCGTGTTCTTTAGCTTTTTTCTATTTATTTTTTTTAAAAAGTCTGTTCTTGAAGTTTATTTGAATTTTATTTCACACACGCACAACAAAATTAGTACGCCCTCATTGTTTTATTGTATTAGCTGTTTTGAGCTATAAAATAACGAACGAGTATCTACAGGTGTACAGTGTCATTGCATTTGTTACAAATTACTTTCATATGCTAAGTTTTATTTTTGTTTATAACGAAGTTTTTATTTTTACACAAATAAAACACAGGAAATAAAAAGGGAAGCATTTCAAGTGGATGTACAAACATGCCAAGAAAAGAGATATACAGTTTTTTCTGTAATTACTTTTTTTTGCTATATTTCTAAATATTTAGTTATTTCCTAATATGAAAAAGATGACTACATATGCAATAAAATAATATTTATATTTTATTTCTTTTGAATATATTTATTTGGCAACTGCTATGTAATACAAGCTTAATTTGATTTACATACGAGTGGGGCATGTTGGGATACTCTTACATTATAATTTGTATTTTAAGTTAAGGTATTAATATCTGGATCTAAAAAAATGTTTTAAAGTGTAATACATGATCATTTAATCAAAGCTTCCTGAAACAGTTTTTTTAGATCTAGTCTTGAACTAGTCTTGATCTTGTCTTGATCTATTGTTTTCAACGATAACTTAGCAAAACAATTACCCTATGTAATACTTACATTTTTATCTAGCAATCAATAGTTTACTTATTCAAAATCCTGTCCCTACTTTTTGTGTGATACTTCTGTGTATTTTGCACTCTTATTTTTTAATCACATTTGAACAAAAACTGCTAGGTAAATTATGCAATATAGTAAGGATTATGGTACACATCACAGGAGAGGACAGATAAAAGACAAAGACAAACTTTATTTCTAAATTTACATTTTCAGGAAATAGTAGAGAAAATTTAAATTGCAACCTAATATATTTTAAAAGATTAAATATGTTAAAACAGTATATTTTTTTAATCTTAATGATGATTTTATCAAATATTGTCAAGTTTCCAAGCACTAGGTCTTAAAAAAATGCTAATGTACATTTTGTTTGTAAAGTTATTCAATAAAACCTAATACATAAAAGTCATGTGATACCGTTTGGATTAGGTCAAGTAGCTGTAGTCGAGATATTAAATTGTTCTTGTTGTTGATTGGTCAGTATTATTACCTTTAAAATTTTATTTTTCTGTAAGGTAATCGCCAAAACCCTCATAACATTTGCTCTAAATTCGAAAGTAAAACCGTCGAAAGAAAAGGATTCAGAACCAACAGAAAAGGTATTTATATGTACATTTAGACATTCAAATTTAACGACGATTCCCTGCCTTGCTTCTTAGATGTCATGGAAAAGTTTCCGTAATATCTCCATTCTTTTCCAGCTGCTATATTCATTATACTTGTATATTCATTTATAGGAAATTTTTTTTTTGTTAATTAGCTACACAATTGTTAATTACTAATTTAGTTGCAACACATATTAAAACATTTTTAGCATTATTATAGTTACATGCATACTAAGACATCCTCTTGCGGCGTTCGTCGCTTTGAGTTACCGTGTCTTCACAAAGATCTTTTAGTGATAATGTCTGACGCCTCTTCCCACTTGGTGTCCACTGATCTAAATACCACCATGAGAGGGTTACACGGAGACTTCCCTGTTTGCATTTTGCTCGTATTGGCCCCCATGTCACCTTAACTCTTGGTATGTGTTATTCCTTCTCTCAGAGGACATTCACAATTAGTCTTTCTGTTTCAATTGAGGCCGATGACTCATATGTATCACAAGCAAACGTTGTTGTTGGGATGACAATTGTGTTAAGGAGGTGTATTTTTGTATCTCCCACAACCTTGTCACAATCCAGGCGCTGTTCCTCAAGGAGCCGTTACATAAATGGCGTGTCCAGCACGGTTAGCCTGGTATAGAAAAGGAAAATTATGGTGGTCTTAGTGTACGCGGCCTTTTGCCGCGAGTTTGACCCACCCACCAGACAGAACAGAGTGTACTGTTCTCATTAAGGCCGGTAAGAGGGAGCTCTTAGGCCTAGAGTTCAAAGAGCCAAAATGCTCAACTGTGTCTAACAGTTTCAAGAAGAAAAAGAAAAAGTCTCATAGCCAATAGCTTGTTTTCACGAATAATATATTCGTATTTCCAATAGTGATTTTCTTTGGAAATACAGAACTCTACATCGTGGTAGGCATCCACATCATTTGTTATGATGCTGACAAGGTATGTGAACTTGTCTAACTCTTCAAGCGCTGACTCGCCATGTCTGACAAGGGCACCCTTTGCCTTATGTTCCAATCGGAAAATTCAAAGTCCGTCATTCGATTTTGTTCACGGCATGAAATACCGAAGGCAGTCCGATTCATTGCTCTTCGCATTATGTAGTCGATGGCTAGAAGGAACATGCTAAAACTCGGTTGTTCCTACTGTTGTTTTAATGCAGCAATTATATTGGCTGTATAAATATAGTAGGATCTGAGGAATTTTTCTAGGATGACATATTCGAATTTCCAATAGTGATTTTCAATAGATACTATCAATTATAGCAAAACAGTAAAATTATAAACAATTTCGCCTTATGGCTTAGACTTGGTTCTAATACTTAAACTGTATCAAATTAAATGAATAAAATGTTGATCGCATTTAGGTCATGTATATTGCTCATTTAAAATCTACATCTTACTAATCTTATATTAGCAAAGGATTCTATATTCATACACTATGTAGTAGTTGATTAATTTTGTTAATTTCGAATTCTAAAGGAAACATTAATCAACCTATCAAGTCATAAAGATAATGAATTACTTGACATGATATGTAAAGTTACTAACTTGAACTCTACAGAGGAAGTAAAGTTGTATTTAAAAGAGCTCTGTAAGTTTTATTCCGTTTTGACCATTTAAAACATTATGAAGTACATTGTGTACATGTAAGGTGCACTACATACTTTCTTTAGGATCATTTAAATATTTTAATAAAATTTTAAGGTAAAACTGAGAAAGAAGAAAAGTCAAAAGAAATAAACTCCAAGCCAACGACAAAAGAGAATGACTCTAAGAAGTCTTCAGAAGAAATTGGCAAAGAGAGCTCTAGGGAGGCAGACAAATATAAAATAGAAGAAAGCTTTGAGGACAAACAGTTAGCCATGCACTTTATAGTGTCGCTGATGTTTCACCAGTTTGAGTTGTCTACCATTATATGGAGCAAAGTGAAGGTAAAAACAAACAACCTTTCATTTTATTTAAAGATTTCTAAAAGTTTTATTACAAAGCTTATAGTTACTTACTTTGTCTGTCTGTCAGGTAAAAAGTATGGAAACGTCATTTCTTCGTCACCCAATCTCTGATCAAATTAAAATTTTGCACAATTTTTCTTGTACCTGAAAAAAACAATAATATATTTTGTACAGAATTAATAAACTATTTTGTTTGGTATCAAACAAAAGAAAGAATTGTATTTGGCAGATGTGGTGGCATAAGTAGATATAGTCCCTTTGAGGAGGCTCGAGACCTAAGTGAACACGTTATTTTATGCATTTAAAAAATGATCACGGTAACATTCACTCAAATACTCTATTGCCACCCATCCTCCCATTTTAAACTGGTCCTGACTAGTGATAGCATCATAGCATTGAGAAAGCGAAAAGTATGAACGTGCGCTAGGACTTTGTCAACCGAAATCAAATGAGTACAAGAAATTAGATCAGGAAAAGCTAAGGTGGTTGCGCTGACCTCATTTACTTTTACTCGTTGTCACGATATCAATTCAATGTTGAATGATGATGTGGGTGTGACATGCCGGGGATTGATTTAACCTTGAATTGAAGTAGTTGAATAAATGTAGATCTAGAATTCACAATAAAAGATTCTCTTGTAGAAAACAAAATTCAGGAACTTTATTTGAACAAAACGTAAGTACAACTTATGTACAATGGCAGATCAAACAATATGAAGTAATATTACAAGGCTTCTTTGTTAATCAAACTTAGAGATATTAGAAACACATCCGTTCAATAAGACATTCAAGCTCCAACTGAAAATCTCGCGCAATTACAGACCCTTGGGCGGAAGTCTGTCATGTGACTCCTATCTAAACAACCAATAGAATTCAAAGTTCAAATTTGTGTACGTCTCTGGTAAAACCCGAGGTAACAACTCGTGTCTGGATTCTCTGAGTAATTCCCGAGCCATCAGGCGATGGTTTATATTTCTATTTACACACAATCTTTTAAATGTGAAATATACAACTAAATCTATAATGGCATATGTGACACTCGTAGACCTGGCCTATTAAAAGAAACATTATAGATAGCAATGGTGTTCTTTAAATTTTACTTTATGTATAGGTATGAGACGGGCAGACTTTAAAAAAAATTAGGCTATGCATTTTGTGAACTAAATAATGATGAAGAATTGTTCACCTTAGTCTAGTCTAATGATGTACCAGCTTTGATTGAAGTCATCCACAGGTGCAGCTCTCTTTGCGTTTGGTCTTTTGAAAGCAATAAGAAAAGAGTCAACAAGTGAAGAGCATAGAGAGACGTTGCTCAAGTATATGAAGTAAGTTACAATGAAACGTGGAGCGAATCCATTCATAACTATATTTCATGTGTATCCATTGTAAAAAAAAACAGAAGTATTGACTAGAAAAGTTTTTTTTTTTTTCGTTTTTAAACTCTTTAGAATTAACATTTAGGCCTTTTCTCTTGGTTTTCTCTTTTCTTTTTGGTTACAACAATAATCTTTTAATATGTAACTGTTTACAATTTTTAGTTTGGTTCTCCAAATCTCAATTTCATTATTATTTTTTAAAGTTTCTCATTAGGTTCCATTGTGTCGCCATAATCTTTTTTGATATTTATTTTTCTGCTAGTACAGAAAAATAAACGGGATATTTAAAATAACGACTCAGAGCGAATTACTGTCATTCACATATTACTTTTAAAAAAATCACTACATACATTAAAAAAAAGAGAGAGTTAAGTGATTGTAAAAAGGGACATATTCAAAAATGATAATAGGGCTGCGGTCTAACGACTAAAATCAATGGGAAAGAATGAGGTAGGACTAGGGGCGGACTTATTTTTTTTTTAAAAATGATGATTATAAATTATCTAAATGTAATGATTTTTATCTACATTTGAGACCAAAAGAAAATCAGCTGCCGATGACTAACGTAGTCGGCGAAAAG
>JADKLZ010012516.1:0-17317 GCA_021533235.1 Biomphalaria straminea | reverse complement strand
AAAAAAAAAAAAACTAACAAAGACAAACAATTATTAGCACATATGTTTGTGCTACCGTCACTTATATATAATCAACAATAAGGTATTTATGGATTTTTGTAAGCGTTTTTTTTTCTTTTTATTAAAAATAAAATTTTATTATGAAATACATTTTAAACATAGAAAATTTAATAAATCACACAAAATCCTTTCAACAGCATCTAAACAATTTTTTTTCAACGTAGCGATAATAACTGAGAAAGTCAGAGAGAGCACACATTTACATTCTAAAGTTCTTTTTTCTAGATTTACGTTTAGCAAAGTTTTTGAGTACATCATCAAAGTTAATTTTGCGCAACAATTCCGCCTCAATCATCAGCAGAGACAAGGAATAAAGCCTTTCTTGTTTCATTGTTCATCTACTTGGATTTTTTTCAATTAAATAAGTCCCGTCCTTTGGTTGTGCTCTACTATTGGTAGAGGGACTTCCGGTGAATGTGTTCACTATATAAAGAAACAATCACTAAAGATTTGTATCACCAATTTTATACCGAATGATGAATGGAAACTCAATTGCCATCGAAGATTATTCAGAGGTAAGTGTGCACAAATCAATTTGTGACTTAGATCTATAACTCTAAAGCTTTATAACTAATTTTCTTAGCCAATATAGACTATTTAGCCAAGCATGTATAGTTCGTGTATTTAGTTGTTTACGACATTGATTAAATCCATCTTCTTGGCAAAGATTTAGTATGAGTAAACTCTTTCTCTCCGTAATTATTTACCACATTCTGGTGGAATCAACGTTGGTATCGTCGATTCGGAGAGAAAGAGTTCAAGCACATTTATATGCTCTTACTATAGTATAATAGGCCTACATGAAATTGTGTTTAAAAAATTAAAAATAGTCATATATTAGGCCGATGTGTAATGTGAAAGTAATAGATTTAGGCTTATAAAGTTGTCTACAAGTTGAAGTGTAAAATTTAAGCAAAATTGGCCCAATATGTTGTTTTTTTTTAAAAAGGACTATTTATGTAATCTATATACCTCTATCTTTCTCTCTAAATATAGAGGTTTTTTTTTATGAAGGCTATACATCCTTCAGTCTCAAAAGACAATGGATGCGCCCAGATTTTAGATGAACCACTGGTTTTGGTTTATTCATGCCTTTTTTCTGTCTTGGTGAGACTTATTGTAACACTTTGGTGAACACTTTGTATCTGCAGCTGTCAAAGCATTTACTAGCCATTGTAATCCTTATTACAAACAGGCAGTGAATGCCGCATTGTCGGCGAACATCAGCTCCTTATTCAGGATACGTCGTCCCTTCAATTTGGCATTCCATCCGATTTACTGTGGATATATACTCCATCTTCCAGAATTGTAAAGGAGCTATCATGACCCGTTACCTATTATTATAGCTTTTATATAGCGCTACTTTCATGCTTATAGCATGCTCAGAGCGCTTTGGCCCAATCTCATTTGTGGACCAGTGGGGGGAGGGGGTATCTAGGAGTTGGTTTCCCGTGCTGCCTTTGGGCGCTCAGTAAACACAACTCTGCCGAACCTCGAGCCCCCTTCTAGGTAGTCAAGCAAGCCAAGCTCAAGCCACACTTAGCCTCTCGACCACGCTTTCCACGCCTATCCCTTAGTCTGGTGGACCGTTGCGGCACCAAGCAAGACCTGTAGATTTCTTTCTCCATTCCTCTCTATCCTTTGACCTGTTTAGAACTTTTTTCAATGGTAAGCCCTTCCATTCTTTTATGTTGTCTTCCTACCGCTTTCTCTGCCTGCCTCTTCTTGTTTTTCCTGGAGGAATGTCTTTGCGAGCCCCGAAGATCTAGTTATATGTCAATAGATTTTGAGCTTGCGTTTTTTCACAGTAGTTAGCAGGTCACAATGGGGTCCGATTGCTGCAATAACCTTGTCTCTAATCTGTTGGTTTTTGATGCGGTCTTTAAATGTGATGCCTATGATCTTCTGTAGCATCTCAATTCCATTGCTAGGGTCCTCCTCTCTAGCTCTGCAGTCAGCGTCCCAGACTTACATGTGGCCATGATCAGGGAGTGCATCAGTATGATTTTGGTGCCGAAGGATGCGCCCAGATACAGGCTAAAAATCGATGCAGAATAGTGTTGGGGCCGAAACACATCCTTTCTTTACACAGCTCTTAATGGATAACAACCTAAAGTAGAGGAAGAATTGTCAAACTGTACAGTTCCTATCATGTAAAGCTGACACTATTTTCAATTGCTTATCTAGACAGCCAATTTTCTCTGCTTAGGTATAACCACATTGTTAAGTAAATATCAAATTTCTATTACTTTCTACTCAGGTCACTCAAGAGAAATTTTATTTAGAAATGATAAATTGTTTTAATGCATGTTTCATTTTTCTACGTAGTGTTCTTTGATTGTCACTAACTTTTAAATCGAAGGTGATTTACCACAAGTGAGATTATCTTTAACTTTCAACTAATTTGAATTTCTTTTCTTTTTTTTTCTCAGTTACTTATGGATTTTGAGAATTGTACAGCAAATAGAGGAACACATTTTATCTGCTTCCACTTAGACAAACAACATGGAAAAGTGCTATTGCACTGAGTTGAAGATATATGTCATTTCAAGTCTCTTGTGTCTTTGACTTATGAAAACAAAATGCAACAGCAAATTATCAGTCCACACATTCTAAAATGATGAAAAGCACTGTAAGCTGCATTATTAAAAAAATGCTCTAAAATGAAATACATCTAATAAATGTTCTTTCTCAAGATAATAAAAAAAAGGCTGAAGTGTGCATCTTGCATTATACAGCATGCTTAGTGCACTCTGGTCAAATCTGATTTGTGGACTTGTGAGAAGAAGGAGCATGCAAACTCAAGCTTGGGGTGCCACCCAGTCAAACAGCTCATGTTGACATGAATTGACTAAAGAAATCTGTAGCTAAATTATGTTCTGGAAGTGAATACACAGGTTAATTGATGGACATGACAGTATAACTCACTCCATCTTTTTGCAAATCCAATTACAGTTAGAATGAAGGGATGACATTATGGATAATATTCTAATTGTGTTTTATGAAAAAAGAATACATCAGAAATTTAAAGGGTCATTTTCATATTGATAAATGATAATTATATTGATTTACAAACTAATTAAAGTCATAAAAACAATAGTTTTTTTTTGTTTTTTGTTTTTTAAGTATTAATGATTAAGTTTGTAGGTGATCTGAACAGTACAATATTTATATTAACTTTGTAAAAATATACTTCTTTTTTTCTTACTACATTAAGAAATAATAAACAACTTTGTTATATTTAAAATAGAAAATACAGTTTCCATATTATTTAGTAGAAAACAATAAAAGTATAAAAGTATTTGATAAATTGAACAAATTGTTTTTTTAGCCAGTGGCGTAGCAAGGTACCCGTGGGCCCGGGTTCAAGAATATATTGGTGGGCCCCCCTTCCTCAATAAGACGACTGTAATGTGTAACAAAACAATTGAGTAATCCGAATGTATCGGTACATTTACCAAAAGACATTCTAATACAAGTAGAGAAGCTTTTTAATAACCTAATTATGTTTGAAGTAGAACTGCAACACGAATTAAAGTCAATATCGGTACAATTTTTTTTTTACAGAATCAAACGAGTTAAAGGAGTTTCAAATATATAAAGTAAAGTTTTATGTGTTCTAGTTCCCATTCTTCACATAGACATTCCTAAAACACTAAAACCAGTATCTAATTCTACGTCTATTATTTAAAAGTCAATAGATGGATGGAATAGTTAACATTATTATGGCCCTCTGAACAGGAAAGTAAGAAACCTGTGCATCTACTTCTCAATGCGCTAGCGTCATCTTTTGAAGAAACAATGGCCGGAGATTATTCTAGTATGTAGTCATATTGGAAGCACCATCATAGCTCTAGCCTAGTAGTTTATGTAAAGATAAATGGGGATTTTTTAATTACTTGTTCGGCCAATTCTGCAGACTTCTGATTCTCACTAGTAGGAAAACCTAGTAATGACCTAATTGTTATCTTTGGATATTTGATAAACTTTTATACGTGTTGAATGCAACCACAAATGAAAGAGACAAATTGTGCTGAATTGATGTCTAAAGAACAAGTATTTTTGCTAACATTGCAAGGCGCAACAGGTCCATAATCTTTTTTTTGAATCTGTGGGGCTTTGATCTCCTGTTAAATGTCAATGTTCTTAGCAATTTTCTGAGGTTTTTGTGTAAATATATTGGTATTAACTTTATTTAAGGGATAGAAACCAAGTTTCAAGTAAATACCAAGTATTGGCCAGAGAAAGGCTCTATTGCATGATCAATAAAGTCCTGTGGAACTTGTTATAAACCTGCTCCTTAAGTTGGACTCCTCATTTATAATAATAGTAATATCTATAGACCTCGGGAAAACAGAAGTCGTGTTCCAGAAGTCACCCAATGAAACATACTCAGCCCCAAGGATCAAAGTAAACGGACAGCCCCTTAACGTGGTAGACCACTTCACATATCTAGGTAGCATAGTGTCAAATGACGCCTCACTTTCAAGGGAAGTTGATAACCGTCTGGCCAGGGCTAGTAGCGCTTTTGGACGCCTTCAGGCGAGAGTTTGGAAGAACAAATCGCTCCGCCATCTACAAAAATTAATGTCTACCAGGCGGTGATTCTACCCTTCTATATGGCTCTGA
Organism: Biomphalaria straminea; assembly: GCA_021533235.1. Lineage (NCBI taxonomy): Eukaryota > Metazoa > Mollusca > Gastropoda > Planorbidae > Biomphalaria > Biomphalaria straminea. The sequence continues at coordinate 12,628 of JADKLZ010012516.1, read as the reverse complement.
GACATGGACACTTTATAAAAAACAGCTAAGACTTCTTGAGCGCTTTCACCAAAGATGCTTGCACTCCATCATGGACATACGATGGCAGGACCGCACTACAAACAGCGATGTCCTTGCGAATGCCGGTATGGACAGTATAGAGTGACTTCTTATAGTCCGACAGCTACGCTGGGCAGGGCATGTATCCCGTATGGGAGACGAACGTATGCCAAAGGCAGTCTTTTTTGGTGAGCTAAAGGGTGGTCGACGTAACAGAGGCGCCCCACGGAAACGCTTCAAAGACCAGCTTAGGCGTCAACTTTCCTTGGCTGACATAGAAGAGAGCACCTGGCTGCATGCGGCGTCGGAACGAGACAGCTGGAGGTCACTCACGAAGGCCGCGGGATACACATTTGAGACCAAAAGAAAATCTGCTGTCGAGGACAAACGCAGACGACGAAAAGACAATGCGGACAATGGTTTTGCTTGCCCTGGATGTGGCAAAATATGTAGGTCGCAGCTGGGGCTGCACAGCCACGGGAAATGCTGTATTCCTCACTAATCTTCGGACTCGAAGACAAGCCTTATTATTATTATTTTATTTATTTATTTTTTTTTTTAAATGGTTTATTCAGATTATACTTTCGTTTACAGTAACACACAAGACAAACAGGTTAACGTATCCAAGTCCAGACCATAATGTTGAGCAGTGAAGGTTATTGAGGGGTTGTATATAGTTCATGATTAAATACGCATATCATTGTAATATACCTGCTGGAGTTCATAAATTATAAAGTCATATTTGCAGATATAGGAGCATTAGCGACATTTCTACATAAGATCAGTTTTTCATGTTCTTTATTATTATTATTATTATTTTAGAACAAACTTTGTAAACAGTATACAGAAAATAAGATTTAATTTTACATAATTTAAATGCACAATAAAATTTAAAACGATTAAGCTTTGAGAAAATTGAATAATTAACAACTGTATCGAAATAGACAGACGTAATTGTTGTTGTCGCCCCTTTTCATTCTTCCCCCCCCCCTTGTACATTCAATAATATTTTCTTAACAAAAATCTCTCCATCCCCTCCCCCACCATTCCTGTAATACTATCAATGGTTAACATACGGGGGGGGGGAGATATGGACGATATGGAAACGATTGCCACCTTAAACGCACGCTTAGGGCTAGGTTCCCGGTCATTTCATCCCCATTACATCATCTCCTGGTTCTCATGTGGACCCTAACTGTTCAAGAGTCGTTGGCCTAAGCGCAATGAGCCCCTTTGCGAATTTGTTATTATGGTCACAGGCTTTGGGCCCCAAATGGTCGTGGGCCCGGGTTCATTGAACCCCTTCGCGCCATGGATGCTACGCCACTGTTTTTAGCATACCTGCAAAATTTATCATAATTAACATTTGTTTTTGCCATGCCAAATTGACATAGCAAGTAGAGATAATATATATGAAAAAAAATTAAATTATTATAGACTTTGTATGGTAATGTGTCTTTAGCTTGACTGAAAGAGAAAGCTTGAGTAATCCAATAAGTTTTTAGTTGTAAGTTATTTAAAAAGACAGTATAGTTTTTAAATTCTTTTTAGTAGCTAGTTGGCTATATACAGATTACATTTACATTTGTAGTCACAAAAAAAAATAATAATTGAGAACCTAACAAGTTTTCCAAGTTGTGTAACTATTTATTAAATGTCTATTATACATTAAAAAAAATATTTAGTAGAAATAATTTTTTCAAATTACTTTCTGAAAAATATAATTAGTTATAGCAATAATGCTCAAGTCCTCATAAATTGTAGTTTTGAAATCATCATAGGAAGGACAACATTATATTCATGTGCTTTCCGCTAACAGCAAGATACTGGTAGGTATTTTGGAGCACAATCATTCTCCTTCAACTCAGAGGATCACAGGCACTTGACAATTTCTCGTACTGTGTTGGAATAGAAATAACATACATTTATTTCATAACATGTCACCAATTCAATGTTAGTTACATATAGTACCAAACTTACCAAACTTCCATATGTTTAAGTGCTTTATGGATGAAATCAATTTTGAAAACATATAACATAACAGTTATTTAAAAGGTTTTACATTATAAATGTGATAAGAATGTATTATGAAACAAATAGATGCAAACAAATATTTAAAAAAAAAAAAAGTAATATCTTGTGTGCTTTTGTACAAATGTTAGCTCTAATCATGTATTGTTTTTTGAAATGCACAATTATAAAACAAATTGCTTCACAAATAAAAATTATTGTTATTATTACTATTATAAAATCTTTGACATTTTAAATTATATCTTACATAGAATGGAATGAAGTTATAGAAAAGGCTGTACTGAGTATTTGAAAAAAAATATTTGAAAATCATAGTACTGCATACATAAAATTATGGACATTTCTTTGCAAATTTAAAGGGAGAACTTGAAGACCGCTTTTATTCTTTTTTGCACTTGTTGCTTTGTAAATGATCAAGGCAGTCTGAACTAGTTAGAATTGTGCTTTCTTGGCAACATCTATCATTGAAAACATTAAAGACAATTTTTCTAAATTAAAAAAAAGAAATACTGTGGAAATTTGAGGAAATTTCCAATCTTGGAAAACGGTTGGACACTGCTGTATTTTTTAAACCATTGATTGGGATGTTTTTTTTCTCTATGTGCTCTTTAGTCATGTACTAATTTGATAAGATTAAGAGTATTAAATTTTAAACTGCCCTACTTACTGGAAGTTTTAGTTAAAGAGTTTCTGGGATCCATTCTGTTGATAATCTCTAATGAATTAGAAAGCATCATTTCGCCTTGAAATCCACATCTGCGGAAAAGAAAAAAAAAATGCTTTTAATGTGAGCAATAAAAAAATTGTTATTGTAAAAATCTCTAAATATATATAGTGACTTAATTCGATGAATCATGTAAATACTTTATTTAAGCATTTTCTCAACTGATCTAACATCATCCCCACAATATATTTAATTCTTACCCAAGAAAGTATAATTTTTAAGAAAACACCTTCGACAACAAAATAAAAGATGATAATCACTGATTCTATATCTGGCTACAACAATATTATAACTTTAAAAAAATATGTTAAATAATATTTCTTTCGATCTACATGTTATCTATTTAAAAGGGTTTGCACAATATTGAAATCTAAGTCTACTCTCATTATTTCAAGTACAAAGTTACAAAGTGGGTTAGACTGAGTATATACTTTGAAATTATGTTTTTTACTTTGACCATATATGAAAGGAAGCGGAAATAAAAATATATTATGATGTAAGACAATTAGAAATAGCTAACTTAGAGGAAAGGAATGACAATATGCTTTAAAATACAAAATTCTTGTGCTATTTATATTAATGCTTATAAATTCCATCCATATTGTAATAAAGTAAAGGTTTTCGCTGTTATAAAGTACACGCTGATGGGAAACTAGAGAGGCCATTTTATATGCATCACTTCCATCTAGCCTAGATGTAGATAGTAAAGCCGTAAAGGCTTTATTTTCATGACTCTATTGCTTATATTTTACAACAATGAAGCTTAACTAAATTTGTAATTCAGCCAATGGGCAGACAGGGCTATATTGCCTTGGTCAGCAGCCAGTCTATGATATGGAAACTCCTGTGCAGACTTGAGGTAATACATAAAGTTTTATTTACAACATAACAACAATACTGTGTTAATATTCACCTAGAAAATAATCTTTAAATAAAATATAACACATGTACAATTAAATTAAATTACAATTTAAAAAACGTACATACCGTTTAAAAAACATATTTAGTTTAAAAAAAAAAAAAACAACTTACTGTTAAATGTATTTATACGGCTTTTGACTTCTGGCACTAGACTCTAGTTTCACCTCTAGTTGACTAGGTACAAACTCTTTTGAAAACGATAAGAATATAAATGTGGCATCTGGGTAAAACTTGAATCCACTGCATGAATGGTAGCGAATTAGAGTTGGACAGTTGGAGCAATTAAGTTTAAGTCTTAAGTAGTACTAGATATAATAATAATCATATATAGAATCTAGATCTATATTCTCAGAGATACAGACAGATGTCATATGAGTAGATAAACACTAGATTCTAGATCTACGTTCAAATTATTTGTTAGTCATATTTTTGGTAACAGTGCTATAGGCATAGCCAGATTTTTATAACAACTAAATCTGATTTACCAACTTAAAAAGAGAATTTACATAGATATTGCTCCAACTAGTCTAGTTTATATCTAAATAATTAAAAACCCAAGCACTTTTTGTTTTCAAAAACAAATTTAGTGTGTACGGTCGTATTTGTAGATATATTTTATAGCCATAGTATAGAGTATAGGTCACTAAGTCTCGGTAAATGTTTAGTTGTTTACTACGTGTAAAATTAATTTTTATGGAAGTAGGGCCCTATGATTCTATGATACTATTTGGCGAAGAAAAATTTGGAACAATCTCAATTCTTTAAAATGGCTTTTGAAATAAATGGATGTTATTTGTTATAGTTAAAAAACTTAAAAACTTGCATAGCTGAAAGTTTGATGCATATATTTCAATTAGTCATAAATACATGATTGCTTTTAATTTAATGGCTGATTCTCCATTTATATATATATATATATATATATTTATTTAATATATATATATATATTTAAAAAATCCATAATGCATAATTTCTTTAAAAACACTATATATACTTTTTTAAAAATAGGTATAGAATCTAGATATACGAGGAGTTTGTAAAAATGTGAGTATATAGGCTCAGGGACTCACTATTGTTATTTTGTTTTTTAGACTGACTCACCCACAGACTTAACTTCTATCACCCATTACATAGGCTACCTAAGTAATAAATGACCCTCTCAAGACTGTATTGACTCTTTCATCGATCGCTTATTTTAACTCATATTAATAATATACAGTGTAAAAAGAAATGGTCAAATGTGATGAAAAGATTAAAAAAAAAAAAAATATATAGACAAGCTGGCAGCATCATTCAAACATAGGGAATGTCGCAAAATAAGTTTATACCGGAAGTACCTCTACCAATAGTTTGGAGTCTGACGACACTTATTCTTAGTTACCCTTAGTGTTGGCAGTCCTTTTATATATAGTCTATGGTTTCAACTGAGAAAAAGAGAGCTCAGTTGAACAGTTTGTGACCATTAATGTTAAAAATATGCGCAAGGCGATTTCTACATTTGAAAAAGCACACTCGATGTTGTCTCTAACTATTACTTTGTAGAGTTCTGCATGACTGTTTGTTGTTTTCAGATTTTGATTCACGAAACTTATGACGAATATATGAGTGGAACTGTTGTAGTTCAGTATATAAATTATTGTTCAGATCTTCAGGATAAGCATTAATTAGTGCTTCACAACACTGCAACGTTTGTGGTACATCGACCAAACAAGAAAATCGAACTACTATATCATTATATACCTGCGCTCGTCTACTCATCTCTGTCTCAAGTTTGTCAACAATCGCGTACAAAGTAGATATACGAAATTTGTCTCTGGCATTCAGTGAGACCTCAGGGGCATTACCACCAATGACCACTGTCTTTCGTCAAAATTGCCTTATATTCCACACCTGGTGTTAGTTCTTTTGCAGCTTCTTCAAATCTCCGAAAATGCAAAAGTAATTATAAGCCGCTATGCAAATGTAATGACATGTACAGCCATTTAATGTCACGTCGACAAATTAGCACTATTCACAATTGTTTTCACTAGCAGACCAAAACGGAAGTGAATTTGTCGCTAGGCATTCGTGCGTTACGTATCACAAACATCTCGTATAAAAGTAAAAAAAAGAGCACAAAATGCCTCGAAGAAAAATATCAAAAAATTGGATGGGGATATTTTACCCCCAGGTTGTGGGACTAAGGTTAAATAATGTGCGATTCAAAATTACATTTGCGTTTGCTAATGTCATGTCGATTTCGCGCGGCTACCGGGACAATATACACACATGCTATGCAAATGTAATTGCATTTTTCTTGCGGACTTGTGGTGCCCCCCAAACGCTTGGTGCCCTAGGCACGTGCCTTGTTTGCCTAATGATTAATCCAGGCCTGGGTCCAGTGATCGGAGATTTTATTGTCACAAACTTGATCACTACATATTTTCTGAATAAAATCCGAATGGACGTCGATGTTTAAATACAAAATAAGCTCATTGGATTGGCTTCTTCCGCACAAGTGTTTAATAGGCTACTGTGCATAGACATTGTGTGGCCATGGGGTATTTTTTTAATGGAAAGAACAATTACAATACAGTATATAATGCAGTTCTTTGGTCAATACCGGGTAGAAGCAAAAAGTACCTATGTAATGTTCTATGTTTTGTAACAAAAATAAGTACCACAGCTTAGAGGCAGGCATACTGCATTGTTATTATTACAGCGCTGGAGACGGATTAGCCAGTTAGCGTAATGTTGTTGGGTATATATAGTTTACCCTTACGGCTCAGAACCCCGCATACGACACTCGCCCAGGGCCCTGCGTTTTGCTTAGGCCTCCCCTGATACACAGCATTCAATTATTTTTCTTTAACATTGAGGGCATAGAGTGCTAAAAGGTTTAGAACAATTATTTTGTTACGTATTGATATTTTTATGTACACTATTGATTGGCATAGTAACAAGTTCTCTCTTAAAGAGGTCAATGGGAGGTTAGGAGAATTCAATATTAATGTTAAGTGTAACATAATGGGAAGTTAACTTTTTTGGAGTAATTATATAGTTAGGAGTGATTCCCCTTACGAAGTTAATATAAGGCCTTGTAGACTGTGTTTACTTGCCACTTGCTCCTGAGTTACCAGCTTGACCACTTGACCTGTGTTATGAATTGTTTGTATTTTTTCTATTATTGGTCGCGAGTCTTGGGGTACTCGGAGAAGTGTGCCCTGCTCTGGAGATCTTTGAGCTAAGTAGGTCTTTAGTACTATTATATTTATTTTAATGTATGTATTAATGAGTAGATATAGCCTCAAATGATTTCCAGGCAGTATATTTTTTGCCCTGATGTTGTGCATCCTGGGGTACTCCCGAACTGTCATTCTTGTAACCTTTTTCTGAGGAATTCAACCTGTATCGAATCATCAGATGGACTTTACATATTTTATAGCCTTGTCTCTGAGGGGTTCAACCTGTATTGAATCATCAGAGAGGCTTTACCGAACGGATGACTATAGGTGGGAGTCTATAAAGCTTGTAGGCTCATATATTTCCCAGAAGCCTATAGTGCATCATGACCTGTTTTTTTTTTCTTGGCTAAAAGTGGCTAGTGTTAGTCTGAAGCCTGTATAACCCGAGAGTAGCCAAAAGTGGTCATGTATTGTATTGACCTGAGGCCTGTGACCTTCATTTTTATTGTACACTAATGTGTGTTAACCCGAATGTGACAATTATGTAACATATGACAAGGGCAGTTTGCCATACTTTTTTATGTGTATTTTTTTGTGTTGAGAAGACCTGAGAGTTGATGGTCATTTATTTAGATTGACTAGGGCGGTGTGCCATACTATTTTTTTTTGAGTATCTTTTGTTTACTAACTATTGTGTCGGCCTGCGAGTTGATGGCCATTTCTTTTCATTGTTGTAAACTTGTAAGATATGACCAGTGCGGTGTACCATACTTTTCAGTGTGTATATTTTTTCATTACTTTGTTTGAGGAGGCCATTTATGTACTATTTTACTCATGTAAAAAAACATGGTATATATTTTTACTTGCGACTTTGTTTAGTCCAGTTTACATACATTAGTTAATTGTATACCTGGAAGTTATACCTAATAACCTAGTCAGTACAAGTAGGGACCAATGTACCTCTGGACGAACATGCCAGCACATCTTTAACACTGTACTGTCGACCTAAATACCCTTTGTAAATACCTAAATCTAGCTATAAGTCAATTTGGATCTTTTTAGCTATACCTGCTACTAGATAATATTCATTGTGAACACTTTTTGTTTCACATGGGGGCTTGTCCATTTGTTTATGAACCTTTTTTAGGTCACATGGAACACTTTTTAGGTCACATTAAGCTTACCATGTTATTAAATGGTTTCCAGACTATCACATACTGAAACTATCACATTCCTAAGCCATATAATAGGCCAAAGCTTTCTTCAGACGTTAAAAAGATTCTGCTGCTCAGCTACCCTAAATCGCAGAAGGAAAGACGATCATAATAGGGTTTGTTGCACTAGTCCGTTTCGTATCTTTTTTCAAAACTATTGGGCCGGAAGTGGCTTTTTTCCCTATATAACTTTTTTCAGTTCTCGTTATAAATTAAACTGACATTATTATGCTATAATAATAAGTGTGCCTGATAAAGAAAAAAATTCTGCACAAAAATACGGGTGGTTGAGATCAAACCAGATAGAGGCTATAAAAAGAAAAAGAGTTAAAAATAGCGTGGGAAAGTGCACATTTACAGTACTTTATTTGATGAGTATTTTACCCAAGATCTGTGTTGTTTTTTTAGTACTAGCTTATTTCAGGTACCCGGCATTTTTCGATACACAATTTCATGAACAAAAAAAAATAAAAAAATTTTTTAGTGATTTTAAACTTTAAATGATTTTATTCCTTGTAACTTCTTGTGTGAGTAAAGAGGCCAATCCTTTGTACTTTCACCATTATTTCTGCTTCTATTGTGCTTGGCATCTGCAACCCAGGACTTTCTTTTAAAGGTTACTTTTCTTGTGGATCTATCTAGTGCCACTTTTTCCCAGCTGTTAGTGCCGTCTTTGAAGAGCTTTATGTTGCGTTTGCATACAACAGTGTACCTTAGCAGTGGAAGACCAGCGAATCTCCTGCCTTCAGTTAAATCACCATACGAATGTCTGTCAAAGTCGACCTTGTGGCATTCATAATAACTAAAACTATGTGCAAATATAGACAAATGTGCAAAGAATTGCAAGCCTATAATAAATCATACATGGTCGTACATGAACTACAGTTTTGCCTATTCTAGTTAAAATAATAGCATGTCTTTACAACTGTACTTCAGTAGAAGCATTACTTGTTCGGGAACTAACAATGATCCAATGATAGGCCTTTAGATTTAGAATTAGAAGACGATGAGCAAACTTTCTCTGAATATTAATTTATTTAACTCTTGAATCAAGAATGCATTGGCGTCCGCAAGGAAGTACATGTGGTGCACTTGCACCCCCCCTGTCACGTTCCAATCGTCAGACATTTTGGTTTGTCTATTTTTTAAGATTTCATTTCATGTAATTATTGTTTTAATCTAGCTCCGGTCAAGGTCAACCGAAAGACCTAGTTAGCTGGGGTATTTTAGCCAGGCCTTTCCAACTCTGCACCATTTGTCTAATAGAGAATTTCTGATTGGTTGAAGATACAATTTTGATAGGTTATTCTATTTTGCAAATTTAGAGGTTGGCTCAGTCATGTAGACAAAGACAGCAAAAGCTAGAATCCCGGCCAATCTATTGCTACTTTTTTATGGTTTCCCAGCTCTTTTCGATCTTCTCGGCTTTCTCTAGTATACTGCGTAGCCTGGATTCTGATTAAATCTACATCTACGTAATAAAAAAATACACCTGGAAGAAGTATTTCATTAGTATTTTTTAATGGCTAAAACGTGACTACTCAGAATTCAGAGGCACATCCCTGCGGGCGCCCATGATTGCCTCTTCCATAAAACTTTGTATTTAAAAAAAAAAATGTACCCAATGCTTGAGATCCTGCTTGTATACTTAGGCCCTATATAAATCAATCCGGTATCAATTAGCAATAACCCCGCAAAAAATGTAAATGAAAGAAGATTAAGTTATACATATATTTTTGTGATGGTACGCACCCAGGGGCGGACTGGCTATATGGGCAAACGGGCAAATGCCCGGTGGGCCGGTACCAAATGGGCCGGTCTGGTAGCGACCAAAGGAAAAAAAATTCAAATCAGACAAGTTAGAAAAACAAAAAAGTGACAGCAGCAAGACACAAAGGGCCGAACACGTTTTCTTATTTAATTTTTTTAAATTTATATTATTATTACAATTAATTTTGTTTGAAATTCAACAATTTTTTTAAATATAAAAAAAAAACTATATACGTACATAATATCAATTGGAAACCTAAGACCGAACTCGTGCTATGCACTAGCCGCATGGACTGCTTTGATGTCTTCGAAGTTGTGTTGACCTAAATCTTTTGCTGGTCGGCATGGCCCTTTGAAAACGCCCCCATTTTTTTTGCTCCTTCCCTTCCCCGTCTTATGATGGTCCTATTGAAATTTAGTGAAAAAGAGGGAGGAGAGGGGTTAAGCTGAAAAACAATTATGTAGCGCAGAAAATAGGCGCGACGATTAGCACTTTAACAATACTTAGTAGAAATTAAACGAACACATTCACACAGCCACGAAATTGCAAATCACCCAACTTATTCACAGCTCAATATGGGTATAAAGTTCTACTTTCTGCGATTTGTAAAGAAACAGTAAGTTTCTTTTTGTTTATTTTAAAAAACATAGATCTAAAAAAATATTAACAATATAAATCTAAATCTAAATCAATTCTTATACTATTATAATTAACTAGTTGACCGGCGGCATAGCATATGCCGCTATTTACCAGGGCCGGCGACCTAGGACCCGCAATTTTATAGGACCCGCTCTAATTTAAAGTGTAAAAATTATTAAATTAAGCCATTTTATTACTTACAACAGATTCCCCGCGCCATCCTGTCGATTTAACATCCCTATAATTATTTGTCTGTTAAGCTATTGCTTTAAAAGAAATCAAACACATTTTAACAAAATATAGTCATTTATAACGACCGCAGTGGGGCCCGCATTTCATAGGACACGCAATTTTATAGAACCCGCTCTAATTTAAAGTGTAAAAATTATTAAATTAAGCCATTTTAGTACTTACAACAGATTCCCCGCGCCATCCTGTCGATTTAACATATCTATAATTATTTGTCTGTTAAGCTATTGCTTTAAAAGAAATCAAACACATTTTTAACAAAATATAGTCATTTATTACGCTGTTAACCATCAAGCTGTAAGGGAAATAAGTCTTTGGCATATGGTTGAACACAATCTTCAATTACAAACACAATAGCACACTACAGACGTCTCTCTAACGTTGCTAATGCTTTTTTTTCCAGTACAATTGTTCACAAATACTCGTATTAAAGGTCTTTTGCAAGTCAATGGATTTTTTTCTAAAGAATAATAGAGTAATTGCGCTCTAGAAAACTTTCTCTTTGACTATTAAATACATAAATAATTCGAGTTTTAAATATGGTTCTAATTTTTCGCATTATAAAATAAGTAAAGCGAATGCGTTACAAAAGTTATTAATGGAGCTAAAAATAGCATGGGATCTTCCCTATTTACTTGTTGCATTGTGTTGTTGTTGCCCGTCTGACCTATTTACTTTGAGAAATAATATATAGATGGCAAACTTATGCTTAGTATTAAGTCATCAATGATGAAGATAATTACAATAATTACAATAATTTATCTAGAGCTATCACATCCGATATTTAATGAAAGGAGATTTAGATTTATATATTTTTTTAAAATAATGGGTCATGGTATATTCATATACTCGTTTTTGAGAATGTACTAGGACGAAGCAAGAGCTTTTCATATTAAGTAAGTGCCTCTCTTTTACCGTTTTACTTTCTCTTATCTTTTAATGGAATGGGTTGCCTAAGTCAGCCAGGAAAACCAATGATTTATCATACTTTTAGTCACAGATCAACATGCATGACTAGATTGACACATGAAATACGTAGGGCGTAGTTATCTTATTTTTTTTGAAGAAACTTCTGCAATACCAAAAAGCTTCTAACTCATTAGACTGCTATTGTATTGTTTATAGTTCTCAGACTACATACATGCATAAATAGAATACATTATGTAATCCTACGAATGCATACATCCAGTCTTCGATGCCTTATATATTTTGTAGAGAATTAGGCTTACCCCTATAATATATCACATGGGCGTAGCCGGGAGGGGAGTGGTTAAAACCATTACTTGCCTCTCCATCATCATCCATTTGAGTGAGGGCTTGAGCGGCTTAAATCCTCTCTTGCAAAAGCCCTGGACAGAAGCCCTGTTGTCTTGCGTAGTGCGTACGCGTCACCATAAGGTCGAGAATGATGACTGTGTCAATATTGGCGGGCTATGGTCCATGGCTTTGCAAAGACTGTAGTACAGATTTTGAGTAAGTGACCACAACAATCTGTGTTGCCCTCAAATGTCCTTTACCGAGGTGAGAGTCAATGACCTTTAAGGCTTCACAAACTGCCATGGTCTCCGCATCAAAACTGGAAACACTACAACATGGTCCAAAGATTTTTACTGAGTAAGAGTAAGAAAGTCAATGTCATAGCCTGCTCGTCCAGAATCTTTCAGTGCCGACCCATCAATTGCCTCAGACCTCTTTGTCTGAAAGGGAAACTTTACTTACTGCCCTATTTAAGTCAACTTAAGCAAACTAAAGTGATAAAATTTCATGAACGTAGCCAAAGGGGGTTTTGTGGTTTCTCTTCCACCTCAAATACAACAACTAACTCATTTTATCATTTTCTAACAGTCGCTGGACTCCAGTGAATAGCAGATTTTTT
>JADKLZ010012513.1:12156-36123 GCA_021533235.1 Biomphalaria straminea | reverse complement strand
AAATATCATTAAGACTCTTTTAATAAATAATACCGTTGTTTATAAGCCAAATAATGCACTAATGACAAATCTCAATTCATATCGCTTCACGTCGTGCATTCTGTGCTGCAAAGAAATCTATAACATCATCTACATCGATACTTTCTAGTATTTGTGACTTCACTGACATTAAAGCCATGGTAAACCTTTCTTGCGTCATTGTGCTCCTGGGATAGTTTTTGATGACCTTGAGCTTTGAGAATGACGCAATGGAAGTGGCCTGAGATAGCGGTATTCGGAGGAGGTTGCAAGGTTTGAGCACATGTTATTACCATATGAAGCCCGTTTCCGCAATATGTCTATTGTGAATCGTATTACTGGTTTGTTGATCAAAACTGCTCGTACATCAATGACATCATTGAACAAGCAATTTGCCATTTATTTCATCATACAAACAGGAAAAAGTAGCACAGTTTGTCATAAGCGTGTCATCATCCAACAGGTGTCTTGGTTCAATAAGAAACCCAAAGGTATCCAATTTTTCCCAGCCTTTGAAATCTGTCCTTCATCCCCATTTGAAATCTGTCCAGCACTTCTGTCGCTACACGTTTGAATGTAGTTCTATTGACAGTCCTACATTGGAACTCAACTTCCCATAAAGTCGTTTCTTTCTTCTGGTTGTTTTGATTACAGGGAATCCATAGTATTCACTACCTTCTAATGCTTTTTCGTTGGATTGGGTGATCAATTTCGTCAGTTTCTTGTCATTTAGCTGAAAGCATGCTCGAGTATAGAGATAAGCATCACAGCTGCTGATGAGTAGAAGACTCAGGGACATTAATCCATCTGATCTAAAACTATTGAAACCATTGGTAACTGAAAATGCAGAGACATTACTCAACGAACGACAGATGAAAAGCAAAGTGAAATACGATGCAAAAGCAAGACTACCTAAAAATTACTCTGTCGGAGAGAAAGTGAGAGTTCGTCTAGAAAAAACATGGCAGAAAGTAGTTCTCATAAAAAAAACATTCCTCACCCAGATCTTACATCATAAACAAACAATGGGAAAACATACAGAAGAAATCAACGCTTTTTGAACAAGGGTTTCGATCACGATATCTTTTGGTACTATGATACCGATGAAGGCAAAGAATAAACTGTTAGAACAAACGAAACAGGCAGTTATAGACCAACGTCTAGAGAACCTGTTGTGCCAGTCAAGACAAACCATAAGTGGTCGAATAGTTAAAGTTCCTAGTAGATATCAGTTTAAGAACTTTAGTAGGAAGGATGTGATAATAACTTGAAAAGGAAGGATCTCTGGGGTTAATGCTGGAAAAAAGTTAAACAATTCAATATTGCTTTTCGATTTATGCCTAACAAACGTAATCGCTAGCCAGACAGACGGCCACTCATTGTGGCTGCGTTATCATAGGTTTAACCAATGCATCACGCTGTTTTGTAGCCCCACCCTGGTCAACCCGAATAATGGACAATTCTAGCATTATCAAGAATAATAATTATTAAGAATACGCTGTATATCATACAGTTTTATTCGTGGCCAGTAGCAGCTTTAGGGAGTGGCAAGTGGGGCGGCCGCCCCAGGCCCCGCGCTTGAGGGGGGCCCCGCGATCGGAGATTTTATTGTCACAAACTTGATCGCCACATATTTTCATAATACAATTCGATTGGATATCGATGTTTGGATTACGAAATAAAATACTTGGATCGGTTGCTTCCGTCTGTTTTTTTTTTCCCAATAGGTATGGCCGTGGGAGTAATTTTAAAACTTTTTTTTAAAGTTAAAGGAATTTTCTTTATGCAGAACCATTACAATACAGTATATATAACACTTAGCGCGGCCAATAGTAAGCCATCAAAGGCTACGCAATGTTCTATGTTTTATTAAAAAAAAAAAAGGAAGGTCCACAGCGTTAAGGCAACATACTGTCTTGTTATTGTTACAGCGTTAGAAACGGATTAGCCGGTTAGCGTGATGTGGTACGGTATATATAGTTTATCCTTACGGGGCCCCTCCCATGACACACGCACAGGGTCCAGCGCACTGCTAAGGACGCCCCTGTTCGTGGCAACAAAGAGAGTAATATTCTTAGTTTTTGCTGCAAGCACGTTTGATCTCTTTTGAAAGTAAAAGAAATCGGCAACAAATCTATTGAAGATTTGCATTTTAAAATGTAAAACTAACTTTAACTTTTCTCTTTCGGAAAAAATATTTTAAAACGTACTGGTACTTGACACTATTTGTCAATCAAATATATTAATTTATGTATTTACAAACAAATTTCGGACACCTGTTTGGGGCCCCCCCTAAGTGGGGGCCCGGGGGGATTTTCAAAAGCTCCCCCTCCCTCCCCCCCTACGCTACGCCACTGGTCTGCACTTCAAACCTTAGGTCGTCTTTATGAATTTGTACATTCTAATAAGATAATCTGCCTTAGACGGTAGAAATATGGAAAAAATTTGCGACATTTTTTTCAGCATTTAATTTCGGAAGTCTTGTTGGCTGTTTTAATTCCTGCGTGATTTAAAGTATTTCCTTATCGTGAGCCTTCCTGCGGGGAAGCAGATCAGAAAATACGTATTCCTAAGACTGAAATGTGGTACGAAATGATATATCAGAAAAAAAAGTTTACAAAGATAGTTTTTGTGGAAACAGAAACACTGATTCAGAAGCGGCCACTGAAGTGATCCAGTCAGCTGGTAAAAAAGCGGGTTCGGTGTGAGCCTGGTCTTCGATGTTATTAATTATCAATTGAATGATTTTTGGTAAAGATCCAGTCTGTCATTCAAGGTCTATGAAAGAGGCATTTCCCCTTAGTTAAGTGTCTAAACGGGATTAGTATTTAGTATATTTGTATATACGTAACGATAAGAACCTCATTGAAGACGGAGATTTTCAGAAAACCTCTCAGTCCACCCAAATTTATGCGTACCTAATATTTATTTGGGCAAAGTAACATCCATTGTGCAGGCCACTTGACACTCCCATCACTGTAGACCATAGAAACAGATGACCATAGCCTCATATACCCTACAGATCGCAGTCTCTTCTAGTAGTGTATAGTGACAACTTTGCTTCACACATCACAAAATGATAAAAATACAATAAATATACTAGCCAGATACGACCCAGAACCTGAGTGTCATATTTCGGGTATTATTAATGATCTATGTCAAACATTGGGAATATTTTCTTAATTTTTTTTTCGCTACGAAAATAAGAGTTTGAAACTGGATTTACCAGTGTAGTCGACAGTACGATCAAATATAAATAATGTGAAAACGGTTTTACTCTATTTATTAAAAGTTTTCTTCTTTAACAGAAATAAATTTAAATTTTCTTTAATTTTTAGAGGCTCCCCCGGGGGGGGGGAGCATCCACAATGATACTACAGTCTCTGCCATGAACTAAGGAACATGTTTGCCAAGATTAATCCAGATTTGGATAATTAAACAGTTTTAATTTCTATAAGGGACTTATATGCATACATACATACATACATAACATACATACATATATACATACTTACATATACCTTACTATCTTCTTTAAATATTAGATACTAAATCCACCCATTCTCTTTTAAAACAGGAATACATTGCAATTTAAATTTTTAGCAAAAGAAATTAATTTAGTAATTCACACATTTTATATATCATTATTTTAAAAAAATATATAATCATTTTTATATGTGCTAAACAAGTTTCAGTACCACTTCCTTTACCTAAATAGTCTCCTCCATTAGCTTTCAGGGTATAAAAATAGTAATATTTAATATAACACTGATAGTAGCTTAACCAAGTTAA
Source organism: Biomphalaria straminea (assembly GCA_021533235.1). Lineage (NCBI taxonomy): Eukaryota > Metazoa > Mollusca > Gastropoda > Planorbidae > Biomphalaria > Biomphalaria straminea. The sequence continues at coordinate 32,313 of JADKLZ010012513.1, read as the reverse complement.
GATACAGAAACTTGTTCTGCCTATAAAGAAATTCAATGTTAAAAAATAAATGTGAATTTTAATATTTTTAGTTTAATAGAATTTTTCAAATTAGTTGCGTCACGACAAAGGTTATAAATAGCGCCAAAGTTTATCGTATCTCCATTTCTAATGATTAATTTATGAGTATCAAAGTACTAAGGTTAAAGTAGTAAAGCAGTATTGTTTTTATCAATTTACCACTTGTGGGGAAAAAGTAGTACATGTCCTTGAAATAAGTAGTTAATAAATGTAAAAAAAAAAGTGTATTAATACAAAAGATGGACTATTTTCTAAAAAAAGACGATAACATATTATCTTCTAGCCTTGAATAAAGGTAAGAGACTTGAACAAACTCTGCTTTCAGGAGCGTTTTCGGTTGGTAATGAGTTACAAGGGGTTCATAAGTCTTTTAATGTAAATTATTGAACAAGTTATTCAAGTGTATTTTAATACAAGTTCAAACATCGTTTATAAATTATTTACCGCGATATTTTAAAACACTGGAATGTTGAGAATTACTTTTTGTATTTCCTTAATACGACAAAAAGAATAACGAATTTATTTGACACATTTCTATTTTGGCTCGGTGGCAGAGGGGTAAAAAGCTTGGCTTCCAAACCAAAGGGATTTGAATGGCGTTGAAGAATGGGAGTTTCGAGATCTCTATGGCGCCCCTGAGTATACCCAACGGTATACATTAGACATTAGTGAAAAGTTAAGGTGGTTGGTCGTTGTGCTTGCCGCATGGCACCCTCGCTATGATTGCGCAACAGACACATTTAACCTTTACATCAAAAGAATGTAAGGTCAGAAAGGTGTACTTTACTTTATGTATTGATTATTATTATTATTTGATTTTTAATTGGCTACTTTTAATTTGTCTCATTTTGACATTAGATAATTCTTATATACTGAATGTCGATTATGTGATGAAAACATGAAAGTGTCGCCCATTTCAAGTTTTAGTTTTTTTAACATTCATAAACTGTACTCAGCCTAAATCGCGTTCGTGGCGAAATAATCGCTAATGTGGCTGTATGTATTTTTGTTTTTGCCAACTGATTTTTGTATTATTAGTATTATATTGTTAATATTTTTAAGTTTACGATAGCCTGTTGTGAAGATATTGTTCAGTGTGAGCCTGGCCTGATAGCAGGGTCATCTAATATTAGTTGACTTGACGGAAAAGAGGTTTGGTTTATGGCCTATCTCACTTTCATGGCATTTTTTAGGAAGTACTTCTCTTTCGATCTCATTCTTTACTGCCGAAGCAGGACGTTATCCAGGGTCTTTTTGGCGCATTCGTCGTTTTGTCGCAAACGCTCTTGCGCGTTGGTCGTTTCGGTGCAGCCTATTTGACGTAGGGAACGTTTTGTAGCTGAAAAGCTTTGGCCACGTTTTTTATGTTCATTATATTATTTCTTTAAACAAGAATGATCATTTTTTTTTATATCTCTTCTCCTACGCCGGTGCACACCATAGCATTGTTAAAGAGATGTGAAAAACACAAGTAGAGACAAGTTGGTAGATTGTTAATTCTGTTTTAGTATAGAAGAAACAGAACTAGAGAAAGGTTAGAAGCACATGAGCTGTAGAAGAGATCGCTGCCAGTGTGATCATCAGCAGTGTAGGTTGTCTGGTCAGGAAGAAGTGTTGCGAGGAAACTGTGGAAAGGATCGTTCCTGTTAGTGGAAGACATCCCTGGTAGTTTATGTAGGATTGTAGGCCGTCGTTCTTAAGACAACGATAAGCTAAAAAGAGACCTGTGTTAGTAATAAGATAGTAAACATTGTAGCAATGTTAAGACGTTGGCGACAACAGTAAACCTTGTATTTTGGTAGGATGCAGTGTCGGCAACAGTGAACTCTGCAGGCCAGATCTAAATGAACTCATAGCCAACAGAGACATTTGTGTTCAGTGTGATTGTCTGACATCTTTTATCCCATGCAATAAACATCACACATCTCTTTCTCTTGGTCCTTCATTGAGTGATTGTCCTAGATTCGTTACAATAACTATGTTTCGCATTTGAGTTAGTTTCTGACGTATATTTATGTATACATGAAGACATATTTGTGTCCATTATTATTATTTTTTGGTATTTAATTGTTTTCTAATAATTGTTATTTCACATTATAACGTGAGTATGGGTTTTAATATTGTCTGAATTTCAACAAAAAAAAAATAATAGAAAGAAAAATGATGCATTTTTAAGTGAAAACGAAAATGATTTGTTTAATTTATAGTTCCTTCAATAAAGTAGGAGGGAAACCTGATGAATGTACCGAAAATAGCTGACACAAATATTTCTTTTTCTGTACGTGAACAATATGTCGTAACCCAAACACTCACACAAAACATAGATATAAATAATTCTTTTTAATGAAACAATACAATAAACGTACATTAGCGCCAAAACGTCCTTATCTCCAAAACGGAGGCGCCAAAACGTCACGTACCGAATACATCCATCTCAAAACATTCTACGGAGGTCCCCAATAAAGTTAACGTGGGTGTCATGTGGCTAGCACCTAGTTTACTTTTCCCCAACTAATTTCAGGTATCCAACTCCAGTCTTCACAGGGTTTGGAACCCGGACCTTCTTTTTTTAAAGAAACCAAGCGCTTTACCACTCAGCCACAGCACCTCCAAGTAAATAAGGGAAATATTGAATCGCGACATTCGTATTAATATCGTTTTTTGTTTGAATACAAGTCAAAATGAATTAAAACAGCGAACCAACTATAACATCTAATGACAGAGTATTATATCCAATGTTTGTGATAAATACACAGCCACGCAGCCACGCACTCATCTTTACGCACAGCACACGGTTAAAACATGAATTATTACAATGATCTTTATCTGGTTCTATACTGTATTATGTCGTCACAGAGGTTAGGAAGCGATAAATTTAAATTTATTTTTCAAAAGATTAATACGTTTTTTTTTTACAAAGCTTATATCAATTCACTCTGTTTGTCTATTTATTTGTCTGTCTTTCTGGTAAAAAGTTTGTACACATTATTTCTCCGATACGATATCTTGGACCAAACTGCAATTACATGATCACTTCATAAAACATAATCTGTATGAGACTAGAGTGCAGAAAGTATTTAAGCCTCTCTTATATTTATTGTTTCATTCAATGAAAAATTTAAATATAAGAAAATAATGAGCATAGATTCAAGAAACTCTTAACTTAAAAATTATTAGAGCTTATCATAACCTAGAAGATAATAATTATCTATATAAAGTGTCGCAACGTCAAAATCTAAAGATAATGTTCAATCAAATTTTGCTCTAATAAAACAAACGGTATGATTTACAATTTTGTTTATGTTTCTTATATTCGCTAATTTTAACAGAGACGCTTTTCTAGATCTCCAAATAAGTATCGCAAAGAATAGTATTTCATTTGGAATTGTACAAGCTACTAAACGTAATAATGTATTTTTACATTGATTATACTAATAGTAATCAAAGGTTAGGCTTTGGTTTAGCTCTAATACTTTTTTAATTTTTTCAAGTTTTTACTATTGTAAGAGCCTATTGGAGAGGCTTTTTAGTCTATCCAATACCAAAATTCTGGCGCAAGAAGTCTTAGAACAATCCGTGATACATAGAGGAAATCACACGTTTACGGTGATGCAGGAATTCACATACTTGGGATAAACAATTACCAGCAAGATTTAGACACTGAGAGGCCAAAGAATATGAAAGACTTCTGCAGCAATGGCGAAATTCTTGAAATTCTTGAAGCGTATGTGGGAAAATGCCAAATTGATTACGACAACAAAAATCCTAGTCTACAATGCCTGTATTCTTCTCTATGTCAGTGAAAGCTGGTGAATATACATGCGTTAATACCATAGATTAAATAGCTTTCACTTACGCTACCTGCTACATATTATGTGTATTTCCTGGAGGGACCTTGTCTCCAAACAAGACGTTTTGAAACTGGATAATATGCACAGCATCTATGCTTTTCTGAACAGAGAAGACTACGCTGGTTAGGACATGTTAACCGCATGCTTGTTGGAAGAATCCCTAAAGATATTCTATATGATGAGCTTGTGGAAGGAATCATACACAAGAACCCTCCAAGATAACATATAGAGAAGTCTGCAAGTGAGACATGAGAATCACAGGCATCAACAAAAGTTTGTGGGAGGTGATAACACAAGACTGGAGAGCATGAAGACAGACTGTACGTGATTGTACGAACCTCGCCAAGAGCAAAAGAAATTAAGCTGCCTTAGTCAAGAGAGAGAAAAAGAAAGCTAACCTATCAGCTATCCCTAAAACAGATGCATATATATGCATGAACTGTTGCAAACTCTGCTTGATCAATCACACCAGATTCTGCCCATTCTTATGTCGAAACCAATACCAGTTACTCATCTGCGCAGATCCATTGCCTTCCCAGATAGAAGCAGCCATGTATTGTTATATAACTCATTGATTATGGTTATAAAAATAAATATGGACTTAGATTTATTTCTTAAGGTCGCTTTTAACTTTTAGTTAGAGAAACTTTCCAAATTGCAAAGAGAGTCAATTAAGTGTAAAAAGTTTAAGCCAGCGTTTTTTTTTTTGCATTGTGAAGTGTGTTCCTCCAATATGCTTTTTTTAAGGACAATAAAAACAACTTTATTAGTAATGTAATTATAACTCGATATTTAAGTATTACTGGAATTTAATTGAGAGATTAGTCCTGTCACCTAGGGTCTCTCTACATTGTGAGGTTCTTAAATTAATCCACCTGGCATCTACAACTCGATATATATAAAGATCTACGACAGTCTGGACAAATTTGAACGTTTTTCTATGTGGAAGTCGCGAAGAATAGCGTTAGCGGAGATGCCTTGAAATTTTTTCATGGAATAAAAATTTTGAGTCAATGTAGTTGTAAGTGTGAAAACGATATGAAAATTACAAGGTTTTAATTCGAAAATAAAAGGAAGTCTTTAAAATTATTGTTATATTTAAAACAATGTTAAAATGTCATATCAAATAGATTAATATTTAAGGACTTATATTTAACTACAATGAATTTATAATTATTGTTCGTACCTTGACAAATAAGTCAAACGCATTTCCACACATTTCCTTATTGTTACCACGTCACGCCGAACAGTTTGAGAAAGACTTTTCAACCCCCGTACACCCTTTCATAATTTATTTGATTTGACTGAAACTCAGTGCAATTAGAGCCTCTAGCTTGCGGTAGGGTAGGGAGGTGGGGGGTGTCGGGCGTAAAGGTTTTAGGTTAATGACCGTCGTGAATTAAAGTTAGAGACTAGCATTTAAGCGACTATTAAAAGGTGTAAATAAGAATTTAAAACATTATGCCAACCATTTTTTTTCTTGTTTGCAGATATTTAGTTTCGCCATGCATGCATTATGTATCTTCTTCACTTTGATATTAGTGGTGCACGGCATAGACCCTAATCCAATTTCAAACTGTACACTAGTGGTGGAAAACGAAGATGATTTTGATGAAGATATTATCGAATATATAAGTGAAAAAAGTACTATAGAGATCATTCAGTACAACTTAGATTTTTCCAATCTTGGACCGGCTTTCAACTTGACTAATAGAACTAATCCGCTGGCAGTTGAACCAGACAAGTAAGTTTAGTTTGTTTGAAAACATTAAAAATCTTAACAATTGAACATGTTATAACAGTAAGAAAACCACAGAAAGGTTGAGGCTAATAGGTTAAGTTTCCTTTTTTAAAAGCCTCAATGGAGATGTGAATCTATTTGTATTGTACTAGACCTCAGCCCTTCTCCATAAAGTTCCCAAAGCAGAAAAACGCATTTTAAAACAGATTTCACTATACTGTTACGACGTAGGCTTAAATTAAAGAAAATAACTCACCGATTGTCAGGTCGCCGATATCCTTCTCAGATTGCAGAAGCACAATCCAACTTTGATCACTCAATATCCCCGGTAAATAGAAATAATGTCACTATCCAATATCAATACCCCGAATCACTACCACAATAGAAAAACAATCCTCAAAACCTCAGTCAAGAAATCCACACAAAAACAACAACTCGTAACTCAAGTTTCTGAACACATTTACACACTATTATAGTTAAGGTCATTTACGCTCCAAAGCATAAACAAAAATCCCCGTACTTCGCACGTGGAAAAAATGGTTAGTCAGGGGGGAACAGGGTCACAACACTTCCCCCTCCCTACTCCTGTTCGTCCCGAACAGACGATGGTCTCCTCACAATACTGGTGCAACCTATCCAGGTACAAAACCTCGTCCCGGAACACCAAATCAGTCTGACCGAGCTCCTTTTCAATGTCTGGCACGAGGTCCCCAAACTCCAGCAACTCCAGCCTAACCTCACTGCACTTTTCCTCCGACAGATCCTCACCCTCATCTCCAAGTATCCTACCAACACGAAAATTACATGATGCGGCACTACCTACAGGGACCACCGCATCACACAATGCAATAAGTTCCATTGGACAACAAGTGGCGATAACATTCTTTTTCTGAAGGTTGCAAGCTTGAGTGTCGAAATTCTTAACCCGAACAGGAATCCTTTGGTCGTTTCTATTAACAACCAGTATTCTCCTCAAAGGCAGTTTACTACGCGCTTCCTCTGACTGCTCTATAAGGCTTCCGATAGACACAGGAACATTACAGTCTATTGTGTCACATGTAATGGCTTCAGGCTGTGTGGGTATGCTGGTACCATTCGTTATCAATACCCTCTTTATCTGTTCTTCATTGCCCTCCATGTCGTTCTCCAGCTACGGAATTTCAAGATTTCCATACTGCACTGTGCCACCCCCAATGTTCAAGGTGAGTCCAAATAACTGCATGAAGTCTAGTCCCAGAATACACTCGTCGATAATATTGGCGACCAAAAATTCATGACTAAAATGTAGATTAGCAATCTCAATCTTTACAGTGATCTGCCCTAAAACTGGCAAAAGTTCTCCACTAGCAGTTTTTATAGAATAGCCACTTATTTCACGAATCACGTTATTCTCAATAAGACTAGGATGAATTATCGATCTTGATGCGCCAGTATCTAATAGAAATCTGCAGAAATGAACTCCTATTTTCCCCTGTACTCTCAGACTTCTATTTTTTCCTAGCACGGCCACTGGGATGATAAGTCTAGGGCTTCCTGGGAATCTCGCTGCCTGTCTCCGCCCCAAGAGACCGGCAGAATCTAGTTTTCCTGGTTCTGAGATTGGATGTAGGTCCGCTGACTATCCAATCCATCTCTCTCTCTTGGTCGGCCTGCATATCCTCGAGTACAATTTCTCTGAATGTGGCCAGGAGCATTGCAATTCCAGCAGTGAACGACAGGTCTGTTTGGTCTGGGCATTTGCTGAGACCGTCGGTCATCTATAGTTTCCACTACTTGTCTAATGATATGCGTGAGGTCCTCCTCCTGAACATGAAGACCCCGACTGAAATGGGTCGTTTTGGATGAGTCTTTAGCTGCCTCAAAAGATAAGGCGTATATCAAAGCATCACTTGCCTCTCTTTTTCCACTTAATCTGATAGCCTTCTTCAATTCGGGGTCACGTACACCATCAATAAATGTGTCCGTTATGAGCACGTGTAAGATCTCCTGGGTCAATGTTGGATAAGCCAGGCGTGCCAGTCGTTCAATATCCGCCATCAACTCCTGAAGTGTCTCTCCTGGTTTTTGCTGCCGAGTCTTTAATTGCACTCTATAAACCTCCTTCATGTGCTCGTCTCCAAATCGCAATTCCATTGTTCTAACAATGGCCTCGTAATCTTGCTGGTCGTTAACTACCTGTAACAATTCAGAGGCCTTCCCTCGTAGAGCTAACATTAATCCAGTAGCTTTTTCCTCGTTCGTACTCCAGTCGTTCACTTTAGCAGCCGCCTCAAATTGTCTTTTATAGACTGTCCACGAGACTGAACCATCAAAAATGGGTGGCTTGACTTTCCAAATTGCTTCGCTCATTCCTGAATTTGTTTTTATGCGTTGCACCTTACCCAGCTCGACCTTCAATGCCTGGACCTCGTCGTTAAGGGCTTTAATCTTTTGCTCCATCTCTACTGTAAGCTGTGACTTCACAACGGCTATTTCCTCCCTTAACGTACTTCTGAATTCCTCCAGATTAGTTTTTAGACCAGTAGCCATTGCTCGCATTGACCCTAGAAGTTCCTCTTTTATTTCACTCAACATTCTGCCGAGATCTACTTTCATTTCAAACTCATAAGTGTCCGGGTCAAACCCGTCTTCTTTCAAGGCCTCTCTCAGCCGGCTAACGAGGGCTTCTTTGTTTCTTGACGCTACGATGTCCCGCCTCTTTAACTCCTTACGGATTTCGTTAATCTGGAGCTCAGGTAGTCGTTTAGAAGTAGACATGTTGGTAAGTAGAGTAGGCGATATCCCGCTTCGACACCAGTTGTTACGACGTGGGCTTAAATTAAAGAAAATAACTCACCAATTGTCAGGTCGCCGATATCCTTCTCAGATTGCAGAAGAACAATCCAACTTTGATCACTCAATATCCCCGGTAAATAGAAATAATGTCACTATCCAATATCAATACCCCGAATCACTACCACAATAGAAAAACAATCCTCAAAACCTCAGTCAAGAAATCCACACAAAAACAACAACTCGTAACTCAAGTTTCTGAACACATTTACACACTATTATAGTTAAGGTCATTTACGCTCCAAAGCATAAACAAAAATCCCCGTACTTCGCACGTGGAAAAAATGGTTAGTCAGGGGGGAACAGGGTCACAACAATACCTTACTTTTTGTACATAATAAAAGTTAGAAGTATAATCGGTCTTGTTAAAGTGACCTCTTTTATAATTTTTAAACGTGTGTTGTTTTTTTTTAAACCAAATAATTTAAATAAAAAGTATATATATGTCTTGAGTTTTCTTGTTTGGATCGTCACCCCTTAGTGTTTGTTTACATTTGTTATCCTATGTACTGACCGTATTTCGTATTGTGATTTCTTCTATGTGTGTAGTTGTGTAGCATTCAGTGAAATAAAGCTTTGAATGTATCATGGTTTGTTATTATTAAGTACAACAGTAGACTTACACAACATTATTTACTGATTATTGGACCTAAATGCCAAGTTACATATGTGTGTAGCCGGAGGGGGATGGAGGACTTTAACGATTCCAAACCCTTATGCTAAATAAATCCTTTGCGTGCTGCACACTTCATAAGGGTTGTTCACTTTTTTTGTTGTAAATAAACATATTTAATGGCAAGATTGTGGTTAAATAAATCTAGACTCTCAACTATAGACCTCCTACCTAGTATTTTAATTATGATACAAAAGGATATCTTTTTTTTATAAAGCTGCAGCTATTATGCGTGGTCAAGAGGCTAAGAACACTTGAACTTGGGTTGGTTGGCTACCAATGCAGGTGACATGAGGTTTTACACCCGACTCGCCCACTGCTGTGTTTACAGAGCGCCTAAAGGAAGCACATATACCCCCTCCCTCCACTGGTCCACAAATGTCATTGGACCATAACGCTCTGTGCTTGCTATAAGTAGATGTAACGATCTCTATGATCTCTCTAATGATCTTTTGTGGAGATCTTTGTCGAATAGGTGCCAGATTATTCGTTGGAGGTAGCCAGATGTCACTGTTGAGGTACTTGAAGCAAGATCATATGGATCGTGTACCGGGGATTGAATTTTGTGGTTGAATAAATGAAGATCTAAGGTTGTTTTATAAACACACTTGAAGAAATACTTTCAATTAAAAAAACTGGAACTCTTTAATTAGAACTAAGTACATTAAATATAAAATAACATGCAGTTTGAATAAGATTTAAATTTCTACTAATAAATAAAAGACTTGATCTGCATCATACGACTGCTTTACTCAAAGGTCTCAAGTCAACTAACTGTTAGCGTCTTTTGCCCCCCCCCCCCTTGCATAGCCAAGCTGGCGTAACCAAACAGATTTAACTCTTTCTCTCCTAATTAACGATACCCTCGTTGATTTGACTTCATAAATTAAATTTTCGGTTTTATAAACTTTAATTATGTTATGTAAAAAGAGCACGCACTCTCCTATAATTCTATACCAAAAGTAACGTTTTCTGATTACAAACAAAAAAGTTATTAAAGTTTAATCCTAGCAGGGTAGAATGTACATTTTATGTGAAAAATTAACAATTGTGTCAGAACATTGAAATAATTGCGGAGATAAAAAGAGTTAAATTATAAATGGAGACATGTGCAGAAATCTAGAACCTTCCAACCAATCAAATAATTACAGTGTCAGCGTGTCTCCGCGTGCTGTTTTTCCAGATTAACTTGGTCAGGAGAAGTGACCTCGACTCCTTTTAAGTAAACAACTAAAAATAGAAATGGTTCCGTGACAGTAGTAAAGTTAGCACTTTGCAAAATCTATAATTATAATAATAATAATAATTATTATTTAAACTAAAATGTTATTTTTCTAACTTTATTGAAAAAAATAAATTGTTGTATTTTTTTTCAGATGGTACAGAATTAAAGACCAAAAGATGTCTAGGCTATTGTTGGTATACAACCAAAATTTATTTCATACTTTTTTAACGAGCGTCTACGAAGAAAAAATAATTCGTCTTGCTTCGACTCCAAAGGGCTGCTTGTACAATATAAGCATTAATGACATGGAAAACTTTATCAGAGATTTCCTGCTTAATGGTGAGTAACAGAGAAAAAAAAACAACTATCATGCAAATATAATTTTAAACAAGAAAGAGAAAAAAGAATACTTAAAAAAAAAAAACAAAGCGTATCTAATGGAAGAAACCGATAATTAGATAAGATAAGATAATTTTTATTGATCCAATCTAATGGAAATTCAGTTTGATTACAATTGACAACCTCAGCGTAACTACTGTACAAAAACAATAGTGATGAAAAATTCTAACAACATTCACATACGAACACACATACACATTCACATACTGCCATTTATATGAAATTGTATGTCCTATTCATAGACTATATATATACAGGACTGCCAACTATGCGCACCAAGCCTATATTTTTCAATTAAATAAGTCCCGTCCTTCGGTTGCGTTCTACTATTGGTAGAGGGACTTCCGGTGAATGTGTTTACTATATAAAGAAACTATCACTAAAGATTTGTATCACCACTTTTACACCAAAAGATGAATGGAAACTTAATTACCATCGAAGATTTTTCAGAGGTAAGTGTGCACAAATCAATTTGTGACTTAGATCCATAACTCTAAAGCTTTATAACTTATTTTCATAGCCAATATAGACTATTTAGCCAAGCATGTATAGTTCGTGTATTTAGTTGTTTACGACATAGATTAAATCCATGTTCTTGGCAAAGATTTAGTATGAGTTAAAGGACATTTATATGCTCTTACTATAGTATAATAGGCCTAAATGAAATTTTGCTTATAAGTTTAAAAATAGTCCTATATTAGGCCAATGTGTAATGTGAAAGTAATAGATTTAGGTTTATAAAGTTGTCTACAAGTTGAAGTGTAAGCAAAATATGTTTGTTTGAAAAAGGAATATCTATGTCATCTATATACCTCTCGCTTTCTCTCTAAATATAGATGTTATTTTCATGAAGGCTATGCATCCTTCAGACAATGGATGCGCCCAGATTCCAGATGAACCACTGGTTTTTGTTTATTCATGCCCTTTTTTCTGTCTTGGTGAGACTTAGTAAAACTGAACTATTTATTTCCAGCTGTCAAAGCATTTACTAGCCATTGTAATCCTTATTGCAAACAGGCAGTGAATGCCGCATTGTCGGCGAACATCAGCTCCTTATTCAGGATACGTCGTCCCTTCAATTTGGCCAAGCCAGTTTAAGAAGCCTTCCATCCGATGTACTGTGGATATATACATCTTCCAGAATTGTAAAGGAGCTATCGTTACCTGTTACCTATCCCTTAGTCTGGTGGGCCGTTGGGGCACCAAGCAAGACTTGTAGAGACCGTCTTTCTCCATTCATCTCCATCTTTTGCCCTCCATCTTTCAATGGTAGGCCCGTCCATTGTTTTATGTTGTCTTCCCACCGATTTCTCTGTCTGCCTCTTATTCTTTTCCTGGTACTGTTCCCTGGAGGAAGGTCTTTGCGAGCCCCGAAGATTTTGTTATATGGCCATACACTTTGAGCTTGCTTTTTTTCACAGTAGTTAGCAGGTCATCATCGGGTCCGATCGCTGCCGTAGCCCTGTCTCTAATCTCCTGGTTTGTGATGCGGTCTTTAAATGTGATGCCTAGGATCCTTCTGTAGCATCTCAATTCCATTGCTAGGATCCTCCTCTCTAGCTCTGTAGTCAGGGTCAAAGACTCACGGGCATATAGAAATGTGGCCATGACTAGGGAGCGCATCAGTCAGATTCAGGCTAAAAGTAGATGCAGAATAGTGATGGGGCCGAAACACATCCTTCCTTTACCCAGCTCTTGATGGATAATAATCTAAACTAGAAGATGAATCGTCAAACTGTACAGTTCCTATCATGTAAAGCTGACACTATTTTCAATTGTTTATTTAGACAGCCAATTTCCTCTGCTTAAGTATAAGCACATTGCTAAGTAAAGATCAAATTTCTATTACTTTCTACTCAAGTCACTCAAGAGAAATTTTATTTAGAAATGAAAAATTGTTTTAATGCATGTTTCATTTTTCTAGAGTACCTTTGATTTGTCACTAACTTTTAAATCGAAGGTGATTTACCACAAGTGAGATTGTCTTTAACTTTCAACTAATTTGAATTTCTTTTCTTTTTTTTCTCAGTTACTTATTGATTTTGAGGATTGTACAACTAGAGGAACAAATTTTATCTGCTTCCACTTAGACAAACAACATAGAAAAGTGCTATTGTACTGAGTTGAAGATATATGTCATTTAGAGTCTCTTATGTCATTGACTTATGTAAACAAAATGCAACAGCAAATTATCAGTCTACACTTCTAAAATGAGGGAAAAAGCACTGTAAGCTGCATTATTTAAAAAAAAATGCTCTAAAACTGAAATACATCTAATACATGTTCTTTCTCAAGATAATAAAAAAAAAATGCTGAAGTGTGCAACTAGCATTATACAGCATGCGCAGTGCACTCTGGTCAAATCTGATTTGTGGACTTGTGGGAACAGGGAGCATGCAAACTCAAGCCTAGGTGTGCCACCCAGTCAAACAACTCATGTTGACATGAATTGACTAAATAAATCTGTAGTTAAATTATGTTCTGGAAGTGAATACATAGGTCAAGTGATGGACATGAAGATGTAACTCACTCCATCTTTTTGCCAATCCAATTACAGTTAGAATGAAGGGATGACATTATGGATCATATTCTATTTTTGTTTTATGAAAAAAGAATACATCAGAAATTTAAATGGTCATTTTCATATTGATAAATGATAATTATATTGATTTACAAACTAATTAAAGTCATACAAACATTAGTTGTTTTTTTTTAAGTATTAATGATAAAGCTTGTAAGTGATCTGAACAGTTCAATATTTATATTAACTTTGTAAAAATATACTTCTTTTTTTTTTTACTACATTGAGAAATAATAAACAACTTCGTTATATTTAAAATAGAATGTACAGTTTTCCTATTATTTAGTAGAACATAATAAAAGTATAAAAATATTAGATAAATTGAACAAATTGTTTTTTGAGCATACCTGCATAATTTATCATAATTAATAATTGTTTTTACCATGCCAAATTGACATAGCAAGTAGAGATAATATATATGAAAAAAACTATTAAATTATTATAGACTTTGTATGGGAATGTGTCTTTAGCTTGACTGGACGAGAAAGTTCAAGTAATCGAGAAAGTTCAAGTAATCGAGTATGTTATTTAAAAAGACAGTATAGTTTTTAAATTCTTTTTAGTAGGCTAGTTGGCTATATACACATTACATTTACATTTGTAGTCACAAAAAATAAAATTTTAATAATAGAGAATCTAACAAGTTTTCCAAGTTGTGTAACTATTTATTAAATGTCTATTATACATTGAAAAAAAAATATTTAGAAATAATTTTTCAAATTACTTTGCGAAAAATATAATTAGTTATAGCAATAATGCAAAAGTCCTCATAAATTGTAGTTTTGAAATCATCATAGGAAGGACAACATTATTTTCATGAGCTTTCAGCTAACAGCAAGATACTGGTAGGTATTTTGGAGCACAATCATTCTCCTTCAACTCAGAGGATCATAGGCACTTGACAATTTCTCGTACTGTGTTGGAATAGAAACAACATACATTAATTAATTCAATGTTAGATACATATAGTACCAAACTTACCAAACTTCCATAACTTTAAGAGCTTTATAGATAAAACAATTTTGAAAACAGATAACAAAACAGTTATTTAAAAGGTATGTTAGGACAAAAGTTTTACATGATAAATGTTATGAGAATTTATTATGAAACAAAATAGATGCAAACAAATATTAGAAAAAAAAAAGTAATATATTGTGTGCTTTTGTAGAAATGTAAGCTTTAACCATGTATTGTTTTTTGAAATGCACAATTATAAAACAAATTTCCTCACAGATAATAAAAACTATTGTTATTATTATTATTATATAATCTTTGACATTTTAAATTATATCTTACATAGAATAGAATGTAGTTATAGAAAAGGCTATACTGAGTATTTGAACAAAAATATTTGAAAATCATAGTACTGCATACATAAAAATATGGACATTTCTTTGCAAATTTAAAGGGAGAACTTGAAGACTGCTTTTATTCTTTTTTGCACTTGTTGCTTTGTAAATGATCAAGGCAGTCTGAACTAGTTAGAATTTTGCTTTCTTGGCAACATCTATCACTAAAAACATTAAAGACAATTTTTCTAAATTAAAAAAAAAGAAATACTGGGGAAATTTGAGGAAATTTCCAATCTTGGAAAACGGTTAGACACTGCTGTATTTTTTTAAACCATTGATTGAGATGGTTTTTTCTCTATGTGCTCTTTAGTCATGTTCTAATTTGATAAGATTTAGAGTATTAAATTTTAAACTGCCCTACTTACTGAAAGTTTGAGTTAAAGAGTCTCTAGCATCCATTCTGTTGATAATCTCTTAGAAATAAGAAAGCATCATTTTGTCCTGAAATCCACATCTGCGGAAAAGCAAAAAAATTGCTTTTAATGTGAGCAATAAAATTTTTTTTATTTAAAAATCTCTAAATATATATAAATAAATATAAACCTAATTCAATGAATCCTGTAAATACTTCTTTAAGCATTTTCTCAACTCATCTAACATCATTCCCACAATATATTTAATTCTTACCCAAGAAAGTTTAATTTAAAGAAGACACCTTCGACAACAAAATAAAAGATAATAATCACTGATTATATATCTGGCTACAACAATATTATGACTAAAAAAAAATATGTTTAATAATATTTCTTTTGATCTACATATTTTCTATATAAAAGGCTTTGCACAATATTGACATCTAAATCTACTCTCATTATTTCAAGTATATAGTCACATTATGATGTAAGACAATTAGAAACTAGCTAACTTAGAGGAAAAGAAAGGCAATATGCATTAAAATACAAAATTTTTGTGCTATTTATATTAATGCTTATAAATTCCATCCATATATGATATAGTAAAGGTTTTCGCTGTTATAAAGTAGACGCTATTGGGAAACTAGAAGGGCCATTTTATATGCATCACTTCCACCTAGTCTAGATTTCTAGATGTAGATCTATAGTAAAGGTTTTACTATCATGACTCTATTCAGTCTATTGCTTATAATTTACAACAATGAAGCTTAACTAAATCTGTAATTCAGCCTATGGGCAGACTGGGCTATATTGCCTTGGTCAGCGGCCAGTCTATGATATGGACATGGAAACTCCTAAAAAAAAAACTACTGTTGTTCAGAACCGTCTCTGACTTCTGTGCCACTGTGGACTGCATTTACTCATTTAGTGTAAAGAGTGGAATTGGCCTGCACGAGCCAATTATCACTTTTAAAAATAGGCTACCCTGTGCAGATTTGAGGCAATACCTTAAGTTTTATTGACTGTGTTAATATTCACCTAGAAAATTAGCTTTAAATAAAATAACACATGTTTTCTTACAATTAAAATAACCTACATACTCATGATACTGTTTAAAAATAAATTATTTGGTTTTAAAAAAAAAATCAACTTACTGTTAAATGTATTTATGAAGCTTCTGGCACAAAGCTCAAACTCTTGAAAACGATAAGAATATAAATGTGGGATCTGGGTAAAACTTGAATGAATCCACTGCATGAATCACTGAAGTGAATGGTAGCTAATAACTTCAATAAGGAGTTGGAGCACTTTTAATTTTACGTTTAAGAAAAGTAGATCTAGATCTAGATCTACTATCTAGTACTAGATATAATGATAATCATATATCTAGATCTGGATTCTCAGATACAGACAGATGTTATTGATGATGAAGTTGGATAGATCCAGATTCCAGCAATAAAATGAACAATTCAATCAAAAGTTAACATGAGTAGATAAACAGTATCTATTATAATCCATATGACTAGACTATATACGTTCAAACATGGAACTATACTAATGGAACACCAGCTTCGAGATTTTATGATCAGAGTGCCGTCGCGCATCTTTTTTCGCGCACCGTACGATTTGAAAAATCAGTGATGATGCCAAAGAAGAAATTTACTCGGCGAGCCACTTGGATCGACCTGCATTGAGAGTAAAACTTCCGTTTGCTATATTTTATTAGATCTGTAGAAACTTTATCCATTTTCTGACTATATAATAAAATAGATAAAATTCCCCTGAATAAGAGATCGTCACAGAAGTTATTTTTTTAAGGCCACTTGGTAAAAAGAGATGTTTCCAGTACTTCCTCATTTGGGTATTTTACACAAAATCTGGAACCTTTTTTAAAGACATTTCATCATTATCACCTGTCCCGCGTAACCAAATCCTCAACTTTTCCCAGTCAGCAGTTAATAACAAGATGTCAAGAGAGAGTCAGTCAATTCTTTTGCGTTGTCCAGCCAGTTGTATTTGGACAACCCTTTTTTTCGTGCTTCCTCAACTGTAGATCTAGATCTAAATTTTGAAGTATGTTTTTTTTTTTGACAGCTAGTGTTGGTAAATTAGTAAATACAATATGACCTATCCAACTCATTTTACGTTTCTTCACAGTATTGGGGAGTCCCTCATAATGTTGAGTTGCAAAAGTAGCAACTCATTTGTCTGATTTTGCTTATAGTGATATATTCATAACTATATCTTTTATATAATAATATAATATACAGTTTTTAATGACTAATTAACGGAGAACTACCAATCTGGGTATATTAATACTTAAATCTGGGTATTTTAAATTTCGAATGCGCATTTTTAAAATACCTTCACATTATATACATCTATCTAGATCTAGATAATCTGATAATGTTTATTTCAGAATCAGATCAGATGTGGTCTACTTAATCCAAATTAATGTATGTAGATCTAGATATCTAGATTGCATATGTGTCGTATTATAGATTCTAGATCTAATCATCTAGATCTATGTATGGACCTTGTAGATCTAGTGAATAGACATACTCACATAGACTAGTCTAATAGACTGAATAGTTATAGTGACGTCATATTAGTCATATAGAATAGATCTACAATCTAGATCTAGTACTACTAGTAAAGTACTAGTAGGCCTACTAGATTTAACTAGATTATAGTTGGTTATAGAACGGGCCTACCACAGAAAGAATTAAGTTCTAATCAGGGATAAGGATATAGACTTAGAGGAATGGAGAAAGACAGTCTTCATGTCTTGCTTGGTGCCCCAACGATCCACCAGACTAATGGATCGGATAGGTAACACTGTAAAGTGTAACACTAACAGGTAACAGAAATAGATCTAGATTTATTATAACTAACAAACTAGTACTCACTAACCCAGTGCCAGTAATGAGTATTAGAATATATACTGTAATATTAATATAAAAGTAGTGTAGATCTAGATTCTAGAGACCGTATAATCACTATAATGGCGTGTATATTAATAAAAAAAAATATTATTAAATATAATTTTAATATATGTTAGTAAATTAAAATTAGTATTACTTGTGTCACTATTAGTAAATCCTAGATCTACTTATAAATCTACTATAAGTATTAATACTATAATGTATAAACTATAATATCTGATCTACTATAATATATTATATATCTATCTAGATCTGATTTATTTAACCTATTATATCCTATAAATTTTTAATCTAAATGTGGCCTATGTCTATGGACTATGGTCAAAACAATGATACATCATGGTATAGAATAGATTTAGTATCATCTAGATCCACCTTCTTACTTATTTTAGTTACTAGTCTAGAATCTAGTAGTAGTCTGATAACTGATTTATTAGTCACCTTACTACTTACTAGGACCTTAGTTAGTACTAGTAGTGCTAGTGCTAGTAGTACTATTAAAAAGTAGTAGGATCTACTGTAGACCTAGATAGTATATTATATATATATATAGATGATACTGATAAATAGTGAAATGAGTGTTAGTGATAGATCTAGTCAGCTAGTCACTGATAAAGTTAGTACTGTTAGTCACTATAGGCTTTACTGATAGTAGTAGAACCATTCTAAGAGATAGTGTCTAATAGTTTAATCTTAGATCTAGTGATGTGTAATGAAAGAGAATTTTAAAAGTAAAATTTTATTTTATATAATTCATTAATTATCATTAATTGTAACTTGTATGTCAATGACCTAATATGATTATAGCCTAATTATCATTTTTAAATTTAAAAAAGTAGACATATTTATTATTTAGATTCTAGATCTTCATCTTATAATAATTAATATAGTATATATTATAGACAAGATTTAGTAGACTATAGATATAAATAAATAACTACGATATCTATAACTTTTAAAGCTTTGGCATTGATTGATTTGAATTGATCAGGCTTTCTTGTGTCTTTAGTCTACATGTAGATCTTGGAATTCAATTGAATTGAAACTCAAATCCTTATAAGGTTAAATTTCTAGATTGTCTCAAAAGTCTGAAGCTGATTCGAGAGGCCCAATGAGGCAAGAGTCTAGTACTCTGTCTTTGATCTATCTAATTACTAAGCTAGTCTAGTAACTAGTTAAATATTGACAACTAGTCTTCTAGTTTATAGTTTATTATAGTTTAGATGTAGACTCTAAAATATACAAATATTTACCATCTAAAATACTATTAACTAAATCTAGAATATATGACAATTACAAAACTTATTATTAAGATATCAGTATACATAGAATTTAGACTACTAGTTATATTATAGAGATATACTATAAATAATAGAGATATCAGATAATCAGCAGAGATATAATCTAATATGCTGTGCCTAGACCTCATAATTTTAAAACAGAAATAGAAACACAAGATACATAATTTATAATATAAAAGTTTTGATTTATTATCTATGTCAAACTATGGCCATGCCTAGACCCTTTCCATTAGATTGACATACAAGTTCATTACATTTTAAATAATATGGCGTCAAGTTGGATCTATCCCCTGAAGTTCAGGATGATAATATAAAACTCATTTAGATCTGATCAGTTATTTTGTTATGATGTTTTGATCAACGTGGAATCATTATATATAGACCTATATATTATATAAAATTGACTTTATGAATGACGTTTTGTTGCATTTTATACTTGTAGTAAGGCTGTAAGTATCATCATTGAAAGGTTTAAACTCTTCTTTAATAGCTGCTGGAGGTTGGCATGTTTTGTAAACATGAATACCTTTTATTGGTCAATGTGGTGACCATAGAAATAAAGGCAATTTTTTTAAAATACACTTTTGTGCTCTAACCATTGGTATTTTTCCTGGCAACACTTCTGATCTAGTCTGAGATAAATTATTTAAAAAAATGCTTGTAATGTTTCAGTTATTAACAAGTAGAACCATGACAACTAGTTCTGATGACATGCCAGATTGGCTCAAGGATCATACTTTTACTATATCTACTCTCTGGGCAGACATTGAGAATATTGGCATCCATTCTGTATTTAATGTAAGTACTATTATACAATTTATATTTTAGTTATAGATGTCTTCTG
>JADKLZ010012513.1:0-12056 GCA_021533235.1 Biomphalaria straminea | reverse complement strand
AAAATGTTAATGTTTTGAAAAGAAATTTGCCAATGTGCCCAATTTTATGATTACAGATATGTTTGCAAATGCAAGAAAAAGGCATGCATTCTTGAAAAGTAAATGTTTGGTTGCACCTTTTCAAGGTAAGTTACTGCAAGTATAATTTTCCCCATGCACTTTTCTCCAGAAATGAAGTAGCCTACTTGTATTTGAAAATTAACTTTTCCATGAAAATTTAATCATTGTATATGTGGTAGTGCAATGCAATTTAAATCAAATTAACTTGTTATCTGCCTTCACTTATAGTAATAATTCATAAATAAGGCCCAGGGCCATGCCAGTGTCTACACCTTAACTCATTATCTCATTTTAGGTACAGTTTTTTTTTTTAGAATTGCAAAATTATATAATTATACTTAATGGCACATATACATTTAGCATGATTAGTACATTAAACCCCAGATATTTATAAATTCATTTTGCTCCCTTTTTTTTCCCTAGACAACTTGCTATTACAAGAAAAGATGAGATTCTTGGACTCCTGCATATCACCACTGTGAAGATCCCATCATGTTGCAAAATAGGTTTTGGACCAATTTTAATAAGTTACAATTATACTGTACACTCTACATATTTATGTATATCCAGTCATTCAGCCAACAGGTTTGAATTGAGTATTTCTTTAAAACTATTGAGCCCCATATAAACAAAGGAGGTGCTGAGTGGTAAAGTGCTTGGCTTCTGAACCAAGACATTCTGGGTTTGAAGACAGGGGTTACAAATTTGGAATCTTTAAGGTGCCTCTGAGATTACCCAGCTCTAATGGGAAGGCATTAGGTGGGGAAAAGTAAAAGTGGTTGTTTATTGTGCTGGCCACATGACACCCTTGCTAACTGTGGGTCACAAAAAAACATGAACTTTATATCATTAGCCCATAGTTGCAATGTCTAAAAAAAAAAAGAATCTAAATAAAAATTAAATGTATAAAATATGGTAAAGACATTTAAAATTATTTGGGGGGGGGGGGGGGAGTGCATTCTTTCTAAAACTCAGGTGATTAGGTTGAAAATTATGACAAGATACAATATTCTGTAAATATTCCTAATGCCCTTTGCAAAAAATACTGAGAAGAATATGTAAGTATTACTGGTAGCTGTTTATATTGGATTAAGCAAATTAATATTAAAAATTAAAATCATTATTTCAAATGTTTTTTTCCATACCTTCTGAATTTTTTTCCAGTATTTAAATGTATGGATGATCATAAAATTTTTAAATGCTTTTTTTGATTGCAGCTAACATTTATAATATTGATGTCATAATTATTTTTTAAAGCATAGAGTTCACATAGATTTTTTTTTTATTTGGCTAATGCAAAAATGTTATAGTATCATATTAACTATTAATTTATTTATTTAAAAAATATGTTCACTAGTCTCACATGTTCTTTGTATTCATACAGTACTCAAAAAATGCTATAATAAAGATTTATATAAATTAACTTGTTTTAAAACATTGTATATTGTTTGGATAAGAATAAAGTTTTTCTGTTGACTATTTTTGTTAAAGATTTGTTGATCACTCTGCTTAATCATTCATATGCAGGTCATTATTTTTAAAACATTTCTGATAATAAATGATAGTACAAGTTTGTGATTGGTACATGCCATATAACTATTTTTAGTTACATTTTGAAAATAATATTTTGTGATTTAACAGTAAATACATCAAGTGATGGGCTGTGATTAGTGTGAATTGAGAGCTGATTATGTTTGAATTTTTCTGTTTGATCCTTAGTGTACTTTTTACTTCAATTAAATGTTAATGAAAAATTAATATTTAATCAATTAATCATTTAAAAACAATTTTTGATAAATAATAACATCTACCTTTGCTTTAATAATTTTATTTATTATTTTTCATCATAAGAATTTCTTACTTTCCATAAACTATAATTTATTTATAGTAATGTCATAACATAAAACCATAGATATAAACCAAGTTTAAGTAAATGTAAGCAAAGCAATTGAATAAGGCCTACTCAAATTGACAATTGAATAATATTTTATTAAATCAATTAAGTCAATGTGACTATATAAAACCTAAAATTAATGAAATAAAAGTAAATTAAATTTCATACAAACATTTCTACATGAAATAGGACATTGCAGAAAATTACTTTCCATCAGATTAGAAATCCACCTTTATCTTCTTTTTTAATTTAAAATCTTGTATTTTATACTACTATTGACAACAAAAACATTATTGAATGAGATAAAAGTAAATTATTATATAATAAATATCATAAAGGCTTAAATAACCATCTGTTTCTTTTTATCTTGTTTAGTGGAGTACCATTTAAGTGACCATTAATTTCATTTCTCAATTCCTCTTAGCTGAAAAGCCAGTGTTGTCTCTTTGAAACGTAAGCTTATTTTCTGGGTAACTGGAAGTCCAGAAATTTGGATTTTCCTTTAAACACCCATATTTTCCAATATGGTCGTGCTGTAGGCAAAATCTTGTTGCTTAGCATGCCATGTGTATTTGACACCACTTTTTTATGTAACTTTGGAAAATACTCGAACACTCATCACAAATGACACAAGTCCCTTGTGAGTCTGATGGCTTATAAGCAGCTTATTTATTAGCCTTATTTTAAATGGTCCTTCTCTCTGTTCCACTGAGTTCTTACATTCATTCAAATACATGTCATTGGGTAGAATATCAAAGCGAGGATCCTTGCAAATTGTGTAGCCTACAAGTCAGAAGTCATCAATAACACAGTAAAATGCAATCTAAAAAATTAATTCAGATTAGTTACTGTTTAGTCGCTCTATTTATATATGTGAATGGATAATGATACTTCAGAGTAGACATGTTGAACTTAGGTCAGAAGGTTTCTGTGGCATTTTATATCTTGAGAAACTATCTTTTCCCTTTGCAACTTCTTGTAAGTCTGAGGCTGAGGCCAATCCTTGTGATGCAGTACAGCTTCGATCGCAGGTTGGGCATATGTCAGAAGGTTACACCTTTACATAGGCTTTTAGGCTTTAGTTTTTCTGTGATCTAGACAATAAGACATGCTATAAGTTGCTATGCCTGGATCTCACTGTGTGTTAAACATGGTTTATTTTGGTTTGCAAGACACTCAAAACAAGTAGACTAGATCTAGCCTCAAGGTTACTGGAGTAGTGAGAGTAATAATAGGCATAAGTACTAATAGTAAAGTAGGCCTCTGTCTAGTCTAGTGATCAGACAATCTAGACTATTCTAGTTCTAGACCTAGATCTAGGATTCCACTAAAAATCTACTAGATCTATATTATGATCATGTAGAGTGTAGAGTAGGTAGCTGTAGACTGTAGATCTTTAGTCTAGAGATCTAGATCTAAACAAAATTAAACTAGAAATATGCATATTAGTTTTGATAAATAGCAGTAGCTTTATATTTGTCATTATAGATCTACATCTAGAAGCTAGATAGAATGGTTGCGTCTGTTGTTGTTTTTAATAAATGGATTTAAAATACGATGTAATTTGGCACTAAAAAAATACCCAGATTGTAATCATCGTAATGACTCTCAGTAGTAGTATTTATTAACATGCATGACTACGTTGACACAAAATGTGTTAAACATAATTAGATTCTTAAATTGTTTGAAGTTACGTATGTAATATATAAGATAAACTGATGAACTAGATAGATCTTGTCACAGTTTAGTCAATAGGCCTATAGATTGAAAAGATGTAGATAGATCTATTCTAGTAGTAAAAGCGATTAGGCCTATAAAATAAAGGGAAGTGAGACTATAGTCTAGATCCAACAGAATATTACTCTACCAAGTTGACATATATGCCTACTAGATTATTCGTAGTACTAGATGTAGACTGCATAGTAGGCCTACCAACGTGTCAGGGCTGTTTCGTTTTCTTTCCTCCTCAACTTTTTTTTATGTTATGAGTATGGAGACGTGTAGGCCCCTAGCCTTTAGGCGAGTCAATAATAATAATAAAATAGTAGAAATGCGTAGCTTGTAGTGTCAAAACAGTATGCAGGTCACTAACTTTTTTTTTAACTTGCGATTTTGCATATCGTAACAATATACGCATTTAGCGGAACGCTAGACATGTCTGCATCCAGATTTAGTGTAAATAACCCAAACACATAAACACTGAAAGATTATATTTTCGGAATTTAGATCCTATTTTTTGGAAAAATGTGGCATTTTATAGGGTGATCGAAATAAATAACTTTTGTGACGATCTCTTATTCAGGGGAATTTTATCTATTTTATCAGATAGTCAGAAAATGGATAAAGTTTCTACAGATCTAATAAAATATTGTAAACGGAAGTTTTACTCTGAATGCAGGTCGATCCAAGTGGCTCGCCGAGTAAATTTCTTCTTTGGCATCATCACAGATTTTTCAAATCGTACGGTGCGCGAAAAAAGATGCGCGACGGCACTTCGTTTCTCTTTGCCTTTGTAAAAAACTCGAAGCTGGTGTTCCATTAGTATAGTTCCATGGTTCAAATTATTTCTTAGTCATATTTTCGGTAACAGTGCTATAGACATAGCCAGATTTTTATAACAACTAAATCTCATTTACCAACTTAAAAAGAGCATTTACATAGATATTGTTCTAACTAGTTTTTATCTAGATATCTATATAGAATAGAAAAGAATAGAATCTATATAATTAAAACCCAAGCACTTTACTTTTTCTAAAACAAATTATAGTAGTGTGTATGGTCGTATTTGTAGGCCTAAATATAGTTTATAGTCATAGTATAGGTCACTAAGTCTCGGTAAAGGTTTAGCTGTTTGCTACGTGTAAAATTATTATTTTTTGAAATAGGGCCTATGATTCTATAATGGACCTCATTCACCAATTGTAAACAAACACATTTAGCCACGTCATAATATTGATAAAATAGTCAAAAATACGGATCACTTGACAGGCTTACGTATTGCGTAATTTGAATAGAACATATAGAGAAAATGTTGTTTGTTTACGTTTGATGAATGAGGTCCATTCTATTAGGCTAAGAAAATTTGGAACAATCCCATTAAAAAAAAGGCTTTTAGAATAATTGGATGTTATTTGGGATTTTATTTAGTTAAAAAATAACTTGCAGAGCTGAAAGTTTGATGCATATATTTCAATTAGTCATAAATACATGATTGCTTTTAATTTTAATGGCTGATTCTCCATTTAGGCCTATATATTTAAAAAAATGCATACTGCGTAATTTCTCAAAACAAAAACAACACTATAGATACTTTTAAAAAAAGGTATTGAATCTTTCATTGATCGCTTATGTTAACTCATATTAATAATATACTGTGTAAAAAGAAATTGTGAAATGTGATGAAAAGAGGAAAAAAAAACATATTAGCCAAGCTGGTAGCATCATTCAAACATAGTGAATGTCGCAAAATAAGTTTATACCGGAAGTACCTCTACCAATAGTTTGGAGTCTGACGACACTTATTCTTAGTTAACCTTAGTGTTGGCAGTCCTTTATATATAGTCTATGGTCCTATTCTACTATATAAAACAAAATTGATTATTTAATACTAAAACAGTAACTGATTTTCTAATTTAGGATTGGTTTGTGTATTGTTATCGACTATGCAATGGATAAATTAAGCAAAATTTCAGTCTGATCTATGAATGAAAGAAATAACATGTAAAACGTAGTAAGGGGACTAAACCCAAAAATGTACTCCCATCTCTCATTAAATAGCATTTTCCCCCTTATTTCAAAATGAAACAGAATAATTAATTAATAATGTCTTGTCAGGTTTAATAAATAATAGTGCAAAATTTTAATTTGATCAGAGAATAGGAAATGGGAGAAAAAAATGTTCAGACTATTTATCACACATCCAGACAGAGTGAATTAATATAAGCTCTATAATAAAAAGCAATTTAAAACAAAGATAGTTGATAATACCTTAATAATGGAAGAGACCATAGATTCATATGCGACCGGTTTAACAAAGCGAGGATTGGACTATACAGCGATCTTCAAGTCCATAGGAAATGCGAAATGTCCTCATCTTCGACAACGACAGCTATACAATAATGGGAAGTTTAGGTGTATCTCAAAGAGCTATCTAAGTACATTTTAAAAGTTTTATTTTTCTTGTTATTTAAAAATTCTTAGCGAACAACCTAATTTCCTATAAAAGGCTTATCTTCCCTCAATTTATTACATTTTTTTATGCAAACAAAATTAATTAATTACGATAAATTAATGTTATTTTTAAATTGATTATTCTTGTGTTAGTGTTGTCATCGACAATGACTAATTGTGCAAAGCTTCGACTTAATCCGAGAATGGGAAGTGAGAGAAATAACGTAAACAAGATTGTAATAGGGTCAATTTTAGTGCCGTAATAAGAACAAAGTGGTATTTCTCATAGGTTTAGTTACAACAGTGGTTCCCAAACTTTTTTTTTTGTCTCGTAGACCCCTAGACATGTTTTCTGGTTTTCTGTGGACCTCCTGCTTAAGTTATATTGAATTTTGAAAATTTATCAATTCCAAATTACAAATTTTGTTTAAATAATTTTCAACCAGTGACATGAGGATTGAAAAAGTAATTTAAAACTACAATCTAAGTTGAATTTATTCCTTTTTACAATAAATTTATTAACAAAATTGAAAATTAAACCCATTATGTAACAGTTAATATGTATCGTTAACTAAACGCATTGGAAACTTTTTCTTTTTAAAGGTTTGCAAGCTCAACTTCCATTTATATAGAGATCCTTTGCTTTAGTAAAAGGTTTTACAAAGAGCTGTTTTTCGTGGATTTCTTAAGTCATAATAATTTGAATTAAAAAAAAAACAACATTACCAAAACAGGTTGACTGGGCAGCTGTATAAAGAAATATGTTGTATGTCATTTGCAAAGACTTACATTAGAAGAAAGAAATATTTATCTATTTTCCGACTGAGCTCAAGAATTTAGTGAACTCCTCTACAATACCATTGCCCTAACAGAGTTTTCATGGATTGTTCTCAGAAAGCCACCACAAACGAAGGAGCTGGAATACTCATTAAATGGCCCAAATGGAGAAAAAAAATTAAGATCATTATAACTAATGAGCTCTATGACAACCACAGAGAAGAAATAGGAGTACTGCAGCTAACGGCTATCAGCCAATCAGCAAAGTTCACCAAACAGTTAAATTTCTTTCTTGACTAATATAAAAATAGTCCTTCAATGCTTGACACAATCTGATGCCTCCTAAATAAAAATCTCAAGATGCCTGGACGGACGTTCGGTGGTCACCTTGCCTGCTCGCATCTCCAGTCGGGAGGTTTGGGCTAAGATGTAATTATCTACAGAATCTGAAGGAACACCCAAAAGAATTTTTGCAAAACATCTTGTGTGACCTTGCAAAGATCGACAACAACAGCAATAACACTGTTCTCCAATGTTTAAATAGAAGGAAATAGAAGGCCGACACACTTTTCAAATGTGACAAAACAAATACACACTTGAACATCGCACTCTATCCGGAAGAAATGAAGAAACTAATAGTGAATTGTAAAAATTGTAAAAAACAAGAAATGGACAAGCTCTCATTCGATATACAAGAAAGACCTATTATAAACTATCCCGATAGGACCACCTGTAATTTTTCACATCAGAACTACACATCATAATGAGAAAATTTATGTTCCGGCAAATTTGGGACCATTGAAATTTTCCCTTTTGGATTGTCAGCAGAGAATGCCGACCATGTCTTCCAAATGGCATTCTTCACCGAGATGCTCAAAACAAAACACCAGCCCCAAAACCCCAGCATGAAATTCTGTTAATGATATAAGTTTGTGTAAGAGTTTTTACAATTTCTACAACAGCTTGTAAAATCAATAATTTGCCTATCGTGTGAGGTTTTCCAGTATTTTACTATAATCATCAACTTCTCAATGTCAGGACATAGGTAGATTTTGAGTGTGTATTCTGAACTTTATTTTTGAATGATTGAAAGTTTTGCAAACCTTTATCTTTTTATTAGGCTGGCATCATCTTAAATGATTCTCCAGTTTGATTGGTCTCATAGCATCATAAAAAATGGCACATGACATGAGCATTGAGTAATGAAATTCAATTTCAAATACTCAACGCTGTACAGTCTACATTTCGTTTTGTTAAAGTTATAACTAGACACAACTACACTATGCAAATATAGTTATTAAATTAAATAAAACAATATTTCACATCTACATAACGCACTCCTTTGTGCTGAGAATTAGTTATGCTGTAATTTGGTCCTCTTCTGGTGCTTTGTGATTCAACTTATGGATGTTTTTACCACTTTCTCTTCACATTTGAGCAAGTAATTGCGTATTTAGCTTCTCATAAATGCGTTGATAACAAATTGAAGATATTCGTGCAATCTAGATCTACTGCTTTTTATTTATTTAGTGAATTAGTAACACCCAGGTACACTATTCGTAGTAGTACCCAACCATGAAAGGTGCTCCATTTGTTGCTACTGATATAATAATTACAGAATTTGCTTTTTTTTTTCGAACGATTCCTTCAAAACATCAAATGTGTATTAGTCTTTATTGTCAATTATCAGTTTTCACAAAAAGAAATTTTGTCTTTACCCATAAATAGACGAACATGTGCCCCAAAAAAAGCTTCATTACAGGCATAACTCGGTTCATCTATAGACCTTTACACTTGGAAGTCTTTGTGGACCAATTTGAGAATCACAGAGTTACAATTTAAAAGGACAGACATTTGTTTTAGAAACTATTTTATAGCACAGTTTATGCACTGTAATACAGCTAGATCTAGATTTCAGATTCATAAAAAAAGAATTGATAGAACCATGAAACAAATGAGAAAAATTCATTTCTTCAAACTCTCGTTTCAAGACGTGTATGCTTATATTTCAGATACAGAAATATAGAAATATATTTTATATATTATTATATATATATATATATATATACTAATCGACCGGCGGCAAAGCATACGCCGCTATTTTGCAGGGGAGGCCTTAGGCACTGCGACATATGTGACCGCTGTGGGTCCCGCACTTTCTTTGGACCCGTGCTAATTTTTATACATATAACAGATTTCTCGCGGCCTCTTAATTTAGCAGGAGCCCCTGGAAATCTCCTGAAATGTTATTAAATATAGGCCTACGAAAAAGTCCTGGAAATCTCCGGAAATTATTAAAATTTTTTTGTAAAGTAAATGTAAAGTAAAAAACAAATACGGAAATATATAGATAAATATCCGGAAGTGAGATAAAAAGGAGAAAGCCAGTGAAATTATTATTTTAACGTAATTTGTGATATTAATTAAAGTACTTTTAAAGTCAAACCTGAGAGTAGACTCTATGTATTGTCATTCTAGTTTCAAAAGTCTAACGACACAATAATCTGGAAATACTTTTAATATTATGACAAATTGATAAGAAGAGAATCATATACACTACTTTCATTCACAAAATAGTGCCGTGGGATTAATTGTATTGTCGTTCTCTCTTGAACTTTTGAACTTTGAGAAGAAGAGAATTAAATACACCACTTTCATTCATAGCTATGCTATTTTGTGAATGAAAATAGTGCGGATTTGGATAAACCATTTCCATTCACACCATGCTGCGCCATGGGATCTTCCCATTTACTTGTTATAAGTAAAGCGAATGCGTGAATTCATGAATGAAAAATGCTATGAATGGAGTTAAAATTAGCACTTATGTAACAATGCTTTAGAAAAACAAATTTGAATGTTACTTTGATTAATTTGATTAAAGTATGAAATGAATGGACTATAATTAGTATGTTCATGTGCTAGAGCATTAATAAAACTTTCTGTGCGAAGAGAAGTTTTATAATCTAAGAGTTGAATTCGAGAGAGGAGTTATCTTTCGTAATCATGTCTAATGAACGAATGCGCGTAATTTGTGATATTAATTAAAGTACTTCTAAAGTCAAACCTAAGAGTAGACTATATCTGTGCATTGTCGTTCTAGTTTCAAGAGTCTTAAGACACAATAATCTGGAAATGTTTTTAATATTATGACAAATTGAGAAGAAGAGAATTATATACACCACTTTCATTTACAAAATAGTGTGGATTTGTATACACCATTTTCCATTCACGCCTTGCTGCGCCATGGGATCTTCCCTATTTACTTGTTGCTTGTGTGTTTGAACTTTTGAACTTGTCGACTTTGAGAATTATATATATACTAGTCGAACGGCGGCATAGCATACGCCGCTTAGGCACTGCAATATATGCGACCACATTGGTCCCACACTTTCTTTGGACCCTTGCTATTTTTTAGGTGTATAAATAACTAAATTAAACCATTTTATAACATATAACAGATTTCCCGAGGCCTCTTGATTACCAGGAGCCCCTGGAAATCTCCTGAAATAGCAAAATATAGGCCTACGAAAAAGTCCTGGAAATCTCCGGTAATTATTAAAATCTTTTGTAAAGTAAAAGTAAAGTAAAAAACAAAATCCGGAAATATATAGATAAAAATTGAACATGGAAGTCAGATTAAAAGGAGGAAGCTAGTGAAATTAGTATTCTGTGTATTGTCGTTCTGGCTTGAACTTTTGAACTTTGAGAAGAAGAGAATTAGGCCTACATACACCACTTTCATTCACAAAATAGCATAGTGCGGATTTGGATACAACATTTTCTATTTACACCATGCTGCCCATGGGATCTTCTCATTTACTTGTTATAAGTAAAGCGAATGCGTGAATTCATGAATGAAAAATATTATGAATGGAGCCTTAAATGGATAATTGACTTTAATTTACGCGATATTAAGAACAGAGCTGCACTCATGTAACAATGCTTTAGAAAATCAAATTGGAATGTTCATTTTATTAAAATATGAAAGAATGGACTATTATTAGTATGTTCATGTGCTAAAGCATAAAACTATCTTTGCGAAGAGAAGTTCTTGTGATATTACATAAAGTACTTCTAAAGTCAAACCTGAGAGAAGACTCTGTTTATTGTTGATCTAGTTTCAATAGTCTTACGACACAATAATCTGGAAATACTTGCTTAATATTATGACAAATGAGAAGAAGAGAATTATATACACCACTTTCATTCACAAAATAGTGAGGATTTGGATACACCATTTTCCATTCACACCGCGTGCTGCGCCATGGGATCTTCCAATTTACTTGTTGCTTGTTTTAACTTTACTTGTTGTTTGAACTTGTACTTTGATAATTATATATATACTAGTCGACCGGCGGCATAGCATACGCCGCTATTTTCCAGGGCAGGCGTTAGGCACTACAACATATGCGACCACAGTGGGTCCCGTACTTTCATTGGACCCGTGCTAATTTTTTTAGGTATATAAATGATTAAATTAAGTTACATGAAGTTAATTCCTTTTCTAGTCTATATTTATTTATGTCTATGCTATTTTGTGAATGAAAATAGTGCGGATTTGGATAAACCATTTCCATTCACACCATGCTGCGCCATGGGATTTTCCCATTTACTTGTTATAAGTGAATTCATGAATAAAAAAATACTATATGCGACCACAGTGGGTCCCGAACTTTCTTTGGACCCGTGCTAATTTTTAGGTGTATAAATTATGAAATTAAACCATTTTACAAAACATAACAGATTTCCCGCGGCCTCTTGATTTACCAGGAGCCCCTTGGAAATCTCCTGAAATGTTATTAAATGCTATGCCGTCGGTCGAAAAAGTCCTGGAAATTTCCGGACATTATTAAAATCGTTTTAAAGTAAAAAAAAAAATATGCTATGCTATTTTGTGAATGAAAATAGTGCGGATTTTGGATATATTATTTCCCATTCACACCATGCTGCGCCATTGGATCTTCCCATTTGCTTGTTATAAGTAAAGCGAATGTGTGAATTAATGAATGAAAAATACTATGAATGGAGCTAAAAAAAAATGGCTAATTGACCTTAATTTACGCGCTATTAAGAATATAGCTGCACTCATGTAACAAAGCTTTAGAAAAACAAATTTGTATGTTAATTTGATTAAATGGACTATAATTAGTATGTT
>JADKLZ010012509.1:0-12915 GCA_021533235.1 Biomphalaria straminea | reverse complement strand
TAAAAGCAAGCTACATTTTGTCAAACTTCATTGTAAGAGATGACTAGCTATTTGAATGGAAAAAATAGTATCTGTTAAACTGAACAACGATGGTGAGTCTGTAAAAGCAAGCTACATTTTGTCAAACTTCATTGTAAGCCTTTGCAAATCATTTAATAAATGTGATTTATGAAGGAGTGTGTTGTTAAAGCCGAAGTAATTTGTCTTAAAAAGGTGGAAGCATTCAAAGAAATAGCGTTAACTAGTGACACTGTGGCAGATAGAAAAAACTAAATATCTGATTTTGAATTATTTTCATTGGCTCTGAGTCAACTGATGTAACTTTTTTAAAGGGTGTGAAATAACAGAAAGTGATAATGCAGTACAATTTACCATTGTAAAGTTAGCTAGTCTAACAACGGATGGCGCACCAACTATGAAATTAAATGGTTTTGATGCAAAGTTACTTGCAAAAATATGAGAGACTGATAATACTTTTAAATTTGCTCATTTTCAGTGCACTATTCACCAAGAAACATTCTGCGCAAAGCAATTACAGTTTCAACATGTCATAAGACCGGTTTCAGTAACTTCTCAATTTTATTCGTGCCCGTGGTTTTAATGCTCGCCAAATTTTAATGTTTCTGGATGACATTGAAAATGAATTTGATTGTGTTCCCTACTACACAGAAGTCCGCTGGTTCTCATGACATATAATATTGAAGACATTTTTTGCACTGCGTGAGGAAATTGTATTGTTTCTGAACATGAAAGGTGAACCTGTTGAACATTTCCAAACTGACGAATGGATTCAGCTTTTGGCATTAGCAGTTGATCCCACTGGTCACCTGCAAGATAACCAACGAGGAAGTGTTACAAAGAGCAGGTTGCCAGGACATCCGCTCTGTTATCAGCAGCAGACGCCTTGGCTGGCTTGGCCACGTTCGTAGAATGCCAGTAGGTCGACTCCCACAGGATATTCTGTATGGCGATCTAATAGAAGGCAGAAGAGCCGCTGGTCGTCCACTCTTACGTTATACAGATGTATGCAAACGGGACATGAAGCTCTTTAAGATCGACACCAGCAACTGGGAAGAGGTGGCACAAGATAGATCCACTTGGAGAGAGAGCATAAAGAAGGGGTCTTTGATTGCAGATGCCATACACAACACAAGCAGAATGAAGGATGAAAGTGCAACGGCGCCTGGTGACTACATATGCTCAACCTGCGATCGCAGTTGTGTATCAAGGATCGGCCTCTTTAGTCACACAAGAGCTTGCAAGGGGAAAAGATCGTCTCTAGAGACGTAAAATGCCACAGAATTATTTTTGTTATAAGAGGTTTAAAACTTAAAACCCCTTTGGCTGCGCTCATAGAATTTTGAGTGTGTAATTTGCGTTTTAATATATTGAAGAGGGGGTTTTTAACGGCCAACCCCGCTGGGGGGGGGGTAAACACTAAACCCCTCTTGGCTACGCTCATAGAAGCCGGTGACTGATGTATGGGTAGTCTTACACTGAAGAAGGGGTTTTATCAAAAATATCGGAGGGGGTTTTAAAATCAAACTCCCCCCCCCTCAGCTATGCTCTAGGAATTTCGAAATTGTCGTATACATTGTTTTTTTTGTTAGTTTTGTTCTATAGAAGAGGGGGGTTTAACAGCAAAACCCCCTGTTAGGGGGTTTTAAACTCAAAACCCCTTGGCCGCACTGGGACAAATGTTGGTTTAGTATTGAAATCTCGCCTAAAGTTAACAAAATATAATAAAAAAATCAGTAAGTAAATTCCGACACCCCCCCCCCAGCCCGTAGGGGGAATTTCATTTCGGGGGAGGGTTGAACCCCAAGAACCCCTCCCCCGGCTACGCCCATAATATATATATATATATATAGTGGTCTATGAGTTGATTAATCGCGGATAAGAATTTGTTTCTGTATTTTAGTCTAGATATAATATAAATAAGCCTGTGTTAAAAATCTATTAGAACAAAAATATATATTTTTTAAGTTGGAGGGAAAATATATTTAAAAAAATGCACACAAAAATATTGATAACTTAATTCAATTAAATATTAATTCTATGTTAATGATTGCGTTTTTTATGTGACAGCGAAATTTCCACCAGACATACATAATTGTTGTTGTTAATTATTAATCAAATTTTTGATTTTATAAAAATTATAACGAATCGAGCTATTGAAACCAAATCAGGAAATATTATTAAAAGAAAAACTGATGATACAAGAAGAATGCCACTAAATCCACAGATCTGAGCAGAGGTTCTGGGGTCTGGAGCAGAGATGAGATTTCTCTTATGAGACGAAAGTTCACTCTGGTCAACTTTAAGGAAGGAAATGATGGCCTCTCTTAGTTCAGTACTTCCTGGTGAAGTCTTCGGCCAAGTCACTGACTGTAGTGTTGTGACAGCAACACTTGCAGACGTGTCTGATTGAGCTTGCGTGACGCCTTCCGTGGTCTCCAAGACGCTTTTGGAATTAGTTGTGGAAAAACTGGAACTGCTGTTGTTAGAAATGGACAAGTTGGTCATGGGTTTACTTGTTTGGAGAGTAGGCTTTTCTGACGTCATAGAATCGCACGTGTTCTTTTGTTTTTCTTTCAAGCGTTGCAGGTAGAGTGTATGCTGGAACTGTGTGATATGAAAACAATATTTAGAACAATGTTGTTTGCTGATATAAAGATTTGTTTATATCTATGCACCTATTATTTTAAATAGAGAGATATAATGTCTTTCATATCATTCTAAGTCAATCTAAGTAGACCTCAATACAGTATTGTTCAAAATTTTGAAAGGCTCTGCTATATATAATTATTCTGTCTCGTTTGAGAGGATACCAAATTAAAGATTAGAGATAACGACAGGACCAGTGAAACCAAACGGCTTACGGATATTTCTCTTATAGTCGGGCAGGATGTAGAGACAAATGTCTCCCTCTACTCTCAGCAGGTTTAAGTATGGTTGATATCTATTTTTAATCGGGTAGTCATGCCGGATTCAAATATCTCTAGGCATTTGCTTTGCCTTAAATCCGGCTCTGTGGGTAGTTGTCCCTTTAACTGTTTCGATAGAACGGGTCTCCACTCAGCATCTGAATTTCTCGTACATCGTTGAGTGACATTATATTTTCTTTGATTTTTTTATTGCTATTTCTCAAACCGATTGAAACTGCCACACATAAGAAGAGGCTGACCAGTTTTTCGGATCTGGCGATAGAATGTCTGATAAGTTTCGAGCCCTTATCCATGTATACTTTACCGAGACCATATGGGGAGGTAATTATTGTTTCTGTTAGATTATCGAAAATCCAACCTCAAAAGTTTCCACAAGGGCGCGACGTGTAGGCCAAGAGAGCGGAAAAATATATACGCACTTTATCTATTGATACACAGTTTTCTTTGCTTTCGAAATAAGAATTATTTTTAACATTCTGATAACTATAGAAGTGTCCTAGATATCATAGTTATAAATAATACATTTTTTTTTTGGAAATCAGCTACACAATATAAAAAAAATCAAAAGACTTATTATTTAAGTTTTTTGTTAGCAAAATAAAAAAAAGATGTCTACATTAGGGTATCGTAACCTTGAGATTAGATGTATAACCACTTACAGGTTTATTATTGATAGGTTTCATAATGTCTGCGATACCTAATGGATGACAGAACAATGAAGTGCTATCATAGCCAACAAGGTAAGCTCCAAACATATCAGTTTTGTTAAGAAGCTGTAGATGGAGGTAGTTAGTGTCGGTGGGAATCAGGGAGTAGCATCCAGAGAACTCAGTTCCTGAAAGTTCAAGAGAGCTTCATTGGACAGTATAACAAACGTTGGTAGAATGTAATGAAAATGTTCTCCAATGGTAGACTAGCTATTAAATAGAGAAATAAACAACCACACACAGAGAAGAGAGAAGGAGAGAGAGAGCCAGAGAGTCAGGTAGAGAGATGAGAGAGACAGGGAGAGAAGAGAGAGAGGGAGAGCCAGAGAGTCAGGGAGAGAGATGAGAGACAGGGAGAGAAGAGAGAGGGAGAGAAGATCGAAACATAGACAGTGAGAAGAGAGAGAGAGGGAGAGAGAGAGAGACGAGGCAGAGAAGAGAACGAGAGAAATAGAGAGAAGAGAGAGACAGAAGAGAGAGTGGTATAAAGAGAAAAAAAGTGGCATAAAGAGAAAAGAGAGAGAGAGAGACAAAGAGTGTGAGAGACAGAGTAAGAGACTTTTGACATTATTGTGATATTGTGATACGTTCACCTATGTTTTAGACTGGGAAAAGACACGTGTAACTCCTGATGTAGAAAACAGGAAGTAGGATGAATAAAATTGACTTTGAGTTGAGTCAGTCACCTTAAGTCAGTTGAACCAGGTAGTCACTTTAAGTCAGTTGAGTCAGTCAGTAAAGTTAAGTCAGTCAATTAATTTAGTAACGACTTAGAGAGTCAAGTTATATCTTTCGGTCCAGTACGTACTTATGTATCTTGTTAAGTTTTTCTGTGGATTTAAAGAGTCAAATAGTGACTGTGAAGTTTATTGTTAACCGCTGTGATGCGGATGTTACTCATGGTTTTTTATGTAACTAATAATTTTGGATATATTCAGTACCGCTGTTTTGCGGATGTATGATTCGTGAACTCATGTAACTGAGAGACTGCAGTATTATATTATCTCCAATAACCTTTTTATTTTGTCAGCCAAATTCGGATTCATTCATTATTTACATTTAGAACTTAAACCAGTCTTAGATCTATAATATTACATTTGTTGCGTTTTTTTTTTTGTTGCTTGGTGTAGTCATAGAAACTTCATGCTTCTAGCATGCTCAGTGCTCTATGGTGCAAAATAATTTTATCATGCTTAATGTTTTATGGTTCTTTTTTTTCTTTCTAAGAACAGGAATGTGAGATTCAATGAGAGTTGTCTACCATGTTGCCTTTGCAGAAGCCATTTTTTTTAATGAGCTAGTTGGTTTGATGAATGCAGATAATTCTAAACTAAACCACAGATGTAAATCTAAGTTAATTAATAATTCGAAACAATGTTTAAATTTTAAACTGTGCAATTTTAAAATTAAACTTCTCAAAAACGGGATATGGATATTGTATTTTATCAATCATCATTAGATCAAGGTCAGGTTTAAATCTATTTTGAATTGTTCTTTCATCTTCTGAAGTCAGCCCACAGTATTTTTATGATAAACACCTCAAGGTCGCACTAAATTAGCCTTCCTCTTTGCAATCAAAATTATAACGAAATGAGCTATTAACAAAATGTGTGGCATTTTTAAGGAGTAAATGATCTATCATTTGTAAGCTGCTCATTTGATTTTAAATATCTTTGTAAGTGTAGGTCTGTTTTCTACATATTTAAAATTATTTTCCGATGCAAACCGGAAGAGCCTACAAATTTAATTCTGAATTGATTAAAAACAGCCTTTAATAAATACATAACTTATCAAATGTTTCTTTTTTTTTTCTTTAAACCAACGTAGTACTGAGACCATCAGTAAGTTAGTTTTACTCCTTTCCACAGGGCAAATGTTCATTCTAAAACAATCGTTAGAATATTGAGCAACTTGAAACAAACTACTTACCCGAAATACTTTGGCATGTCCACTGTATAGTGTCATTAGTTACTCTGCCTGAAGTGAAAGTTGCCTTGACAATAACATAAATATAGGCGTTGTAGGCATCAGAGAAACTAGCAAAGTCATAGTTATATCTCCATAGACTTGTCGGCAACAAGGATGTTACGCACACATCACCATGGATACCTAGATAGTGAACAATGATGTTGGTTGATAAGTATTGTATATAAACATATTCACACGCACATGCTCTAGAAGTACCACGCGATTATCTTACACTTCGGAATCGGCTTGTGCCAAATTTTCTTTCACTACTTTTGCTTGATGATATGATAAAGTGTATTATGTATAAGCCAGCCAGGGGAATGTTTTTCTGTTGCTTAGAATGCAATTTATAGAATTAAGCGCTTTTTCATTCCAGTAGTATCCTTAAACGGGGGAAGGGGGCACATACTTTTCGTCTGACGTCAGACGTAAACGTTTGAGAAACACTGGTTCAATAAGGCATACACAAGACTCTGTTTGTTATGCTTTTTTGTGTACAAAGCTTATATTAACTCACTCTGTCTTTCGGATAAAAAGGTTGTACACCCTTTAGTTGTCCCAAACCCATTCTCGGCTCAAGTTTCAATTTCGCAAAATTGTTCATTGGCAGACAAGACATAAATCAATTTACACAATTAAACAAATAGTCCATTTAGTTACTGTTCATTTTTTCGTTTCATAGCAACAAAAAAAAATAAATCCTTCAGGATTCACTGATACGGCTGAAGATGTTACTTTCTTTTCTCATTTGCCTTCACTTTTTCTTTATAAAAAAAAAAAAAAACTAAAATATATAAAGTGCATCTAAATATTTACCTGAAATGATCTGATAAACGTAGAAGCTTGTGTTCCCACAGATATAATGAAAACATTGACTGTCTGTCGGCATTTCATAGGTGTCACCAGGAGATTTCAGCAAGATGGAAATATTTGTATTTAGTATCTGAAGGGAATTGGATCAATTTAATGCATTCCCCTTTTTTAGTGTACACGCACGAGCACACACACACATACACACACATACACACACACACATATATAATTTATTTATTTATTTATATCAATTTTTTCTCAGTTTAATACATGATTATGCAAATAGTTCAGCTAATGAGAATTCGACACGCAAGACTGGGTATCGTTTATGAAGTCAAGTGATATCATATATACAAGAAATTTTAGCTTTTTTTTTTAACTGATAGTAAACCTAAAAACTGAAATGAGATACTCAAAATTGACAAAACTCTCCAAAAAGATACGTTAAAAAAGATGTGTCAACGTCAAGCTGACTCGGTAAATATAAACAGGATAGTGAGAAGTCCTTAGCCAACTATTTGATCTCCTGATTACATTTATTCTAATGAGTATTTAGATTGACGTCTGGTAAATTACGTATCTATGCCGAAGAGTAATAATGTAAGGGAGATAATTAAAAATGAACTATTCGTTTACGTTTCCGGTACACCAGTGAGTGACCTATAAGGGTCAAGCTCGTGCGCATTTATGACCAACGGGAACTGTGTTATTATTATTATAGCTTTTATATAGCGCTACTTTCATGCTTACAGCATGCTCAGAGCGCTTTGATCCAATCTCATTTGTGGACCAGTGGGGGGTAGGGGGTATCTAGGAGTTGGTTTCCCGTGCTGCCTTTGGGCGCTCAGTAAACACAACACTGCCCGAGTCGGGTGTCGAACCTCGAGCCCCCTTCTAGGTAGCCAAGCAAGCCAAGCTCAAGCCGCACTTAGCCTCTCGACCACGCTTCCCACAAACCACCAACTAGGTTATCCTTTAATCACATCGTATGTGACACACTGTTCGATGTGTGTACAGTATATGTTCCTGTCATACTCTCAATGTTATTACTATCATTTTAAGCTTTTTTAAAAATAGAACAAACAACAAAAATGTGGCTAACCTTCTTCATTATACAGTTAATATGTCACTTACAATGTGTGTCCAGTCATAGAAAGACTGGATCTTTATGATGGATTTCAAAGTGCCATCTCCTGGGATATTAGCAGGAAGTATGAAATATTCTTGGCCGATGTAGCCTAGTGGAAGTATTACATCCATTGTCGAGTCCAGAGGGTTAGAATCAACCTGCAGAATGCATCCGATGAAATGTAGTCAATTATATCGATATTATTTTATTTGATACATGTTAAAGATGAATTCTAGAAATCAGGTAGGCAAAAAAAGATAAGGTCAGGCCTCATGACCGCAAAAAAAAAAAAAAAAAAAAAAAATTGTGGAATTCTTTAATGGAATTAAGTCAAAATGGTTTTGCCAAAACTGCTGCGCCAAAATGCCACACAATGAGAGAAGACGTTTTAAGAGTCAGGATGAAATCGCATCATATAAATTTAAACATTGTAAGCATATATAAAGAATTGTCTTCGATTCCAAGATTAAGGATGATGCATGTAATAGTCATACATCGAATGTATCAATTAATTTTTATTTTAAAATGTAGAGTCCACAAGAATACTCTACTGTCCTGAAGCATATGAGTTAGGATGCATTAAGTATTATTATTTTATAACCCCGCCTAATTCGATGCCATCCAAGTTAGTGCAGAAGGTGCACTTAGACTCGTGCACTGTTAGAGACTAGACTTAGGAGGAATGCTGGCATTGGAGAAAAACAACGAGTCAAGGGACTTATAAAGATGCTATGCTTCAGGCAGGGGGCGCGGTGGCTCAGTGGTTAAGCGCTTGGCTTCTCAACCTTGGGTCCTGTGTTCAAGTCTCGGAGAAGACTGTGAATTTAGAATTCCGGGATTTTTAGGGCTCCCTTGTGTCCACCCAACTCTAATGGGTACTCTACTTTAGTTGTGGAAAGAAATGGCAGTTGGTCGTTGTGCTGTCCACATGACATCCTGCTCGTTAACCAAATAAACAGATGACCTTAAAGCCTTAGCACCATCTGCCCAATAGATCAAAAGATCTGAAAGGGACACTTTACTTTACTTTAGGTAGACCTTGCGATTTTGTATTTGTTATATCCTGTAAATAAACAGCTGTCTTCATTGAGTTGCATTCCTTAAATTTATTACATAATGGCATATAGATTATATGTTACGTTTAATCCAATTACACAAGACGTACACACATAAATAACCAACTTACCACTGTTGAAGCCAATGTGACCATAACTGGTTTTGTAGAATATAAATATGCTCTGTCCTGATCTACTTTCAAATGCAGATGTAATGTTTGGTACAATGACTCGAGGCCCACTTTGACACTATCTACATTGCTGAAGGAGGAAAACTAATTTTAAGTTTCATTGTGTTTTAAGGATTGCAATTAGTGTGACTCATTAGTTTTTTGAATGCTTGAACTGGAGAGAATCTTGAATAGTCAGCTTTACTTACCTTAATATCAATGGTGAGTCGCCAATAAAAAAAGAATTCTCTTGAACGTCCATAACCACGTTAATGTCATTAGAAACGTCTGACATGGACGTGACAGATAAAGTGTTGACTTCCACGTTCACGTGACATAAAGAAAGATGAAGAAAAGAGTAATTTTTTTTAAAGACATTTCCTTCTTTATGAATCTGATTACTTTTTGTCAAAACGATTACATTTCTCTTTATAACTAACGAGTGAGAATCTTCCCTTTATTTCCGCACCATCCAATAAGCAATCCTCCCTTCAAAAAAAAAATAACCTGGATACTACCATGACAAAATTTACTTGGGTTACAGTAAAATTATAACTTGGTGATACGGATATAGACATGGCAACATAGATAGATAATAAAGTATATTCTTGTTTAGAGATAGACCTATAGATACTCGTTCTATCTCCTAGTCCCCATTCTCTGATCAATTTAAAACGCATAATTAGTCATTGTTCCTCACAAAACATACATCAATAACAAAAAATTAAAAGCTAGTTAACTAGATAACGGTAATTAATTGATTTGTTTGATATCAAAAAAGGAAAATAAATGTAACAAAAGTGAGATATATGGCTGTAAATGTGAAGCTCCTTTCCTTAATTAAGATTTTTTTTAAGTTAAAGGAGAGGCATTGTTCCAACAATTTATTGAAGAAAAAAAAAGATAAATCTTGATATTCCTTTAAATATTACAATATCTTTAGTTGAAATTATAAAAAAAAAACAAAACAAGATAAACGACAGACTACAACAATCTGTTACTTTGTAAATTAGAAGAAGGTGATTGCAGATGGTAAAATGTTGACATTGATTCTAGGGAGTACATCCTCACAGGATACACTAAAGTCGAACTGATCCTTGATTGGTCCTTTATATACAAAACTATAGTTACTGGTTGACTTGAGTTAACCTCGACGTACCGAGAATACACATCTGTGGGATTGTTGAAAGTGAATATCGTGACCATTACATGTGTAATGCTTTTTCTTTTCTAAACTACTTTTATGAAAGTTCAACATGGTTGGTTGTTTACTTTCATTCTTACACTTACTAAGTGCTATAACTTACAATCAGTTAGTTACCTGTTGATGCTAGAAAAACATTTTCCTCTAAAATAAAGTTGGCAGCTGTTCCTGGAATGAGATACAAGATCGATATATTCTCAAAGTTTTGGGTGTATTGGACCTTGCACCTGACATGGATGACATCAGTGGAGTTAGATGTCACTTGAAGTAGCCCATGTTTTGAGTTAGTCTTGGTCTGTCCAGGTAAGGCGGCCACGTAGAGTCTATAGTCCATGTCATTAATAGCTGTTGACAAAAAAAAAATTGTCTCTACAAAAATTTACATGTGAAAGTATAGTAATTACTTAATGACGTGGTTACTCCATTTTTCCGTTACAAGTCTAAGCCTCCTCACTGAGTTTAGTAAATGAGTAAGTAAACAAGTCTAAGCTTCCTGCTTAAAACCCCCCACAAGACGCCTTGCTGAATACGAGCATGATCTTAGTCCTGCAGGCCCATTATACGTACATGATCTACTGCAGCTTTCCTCAAGCTGTCGGGGACACAGACAGAGCTTATGAAGCCCAGAACGCAGGAAAACGCTCGAATGAGCTAATAGAGCTTCACCAGACTATATAACTTGATGTTGAGCTAATAGAGCTTCACCAGACTATATAACTTGATATTGAGGGAACCTGATGCCTCTTTTAAAACTTTATTCACAAAGAATTGTTTCGGTTGTATAAAACTCTTTAAAATTATCTACAAAGCCCTATTTCTGAAAAGTAAAAGACTTAAATATTTGAGAAACTGCTCATTTTACTTGGATGAATTCGGATGTCTCTCACAGTTCAGGTACGGCCAGTCCCACGTTTTCCTTATTAAATTTTATATGACCTGCAATCTTCTCAATAGAAGAAATGTTACAAGCTACACTTGAGGAGAATACGTTTCGAAAAGAAAAAGAAATGCTGAAAATAACTTGGTGCCAGGAACTCTTTTCCGGACTTAGCAGTGGGAGCTTTAAACGTTCTCCCAGACTAATTACTGGCTAATGACTAACAAGGCAGCAAACGTACATTTTGCTGTCTAGATCAGGGGGTCTGAACCTGTGGTTTGCAATCTTTTTGGGGGGTCGAATGAAAAATGACCAGGGTCTCTTAAGATCCCCGGAATTTTTTTGTTCAATTCATCAAGAAAGTTTATTTTGCTGTAAAAAGCATATCTGGGACGCACTTTGTATTCAACTTATTTCATTAGTTCGATTATGTTGCGCCTCCTTATTCTTCCATTTGAAAGATCAAAGTTTTACCAAAAAAATGTTTTTCAGCTTGTTAGTTAGTTATTAAGTCTTAATTCAGAAGCAGAAATAAGGAGACATTTTTGTGATACTGATATCCTGATATTGTGGAACAGAAACAAGCTCTACCTTCGTACTTCCATTAGCGTGCAACTTGTATATTGTTATTACACATTCATTGGCCTCCTTTAGTCGTAGGACGACTATGGTTCATCTCGCACACTTCCTCGTGTGGCTGTGGAGCCCTATTTTGGAGAGACACTCCCGTCCACAAGTATCGCAGGTAAAGGTGGTCTTCGCTACAGTGGTAGAGGAGCTGGCCATTTTCCGCGTTGTCCGCTTTTCTTCCAGAGCTGAGGCCCATGCTCTTTCGCTGTCCATAGCTTTCTTGGTCACTGTCTCTCTCCATCTGGTGCAGTCTAGAGCTATGTCTTCCCACTGGTCAGCATTGATGTTCACTGATTTGAGGTCACGTATAAGGAAGGCTGCATCGACCTTCGCTAGACTTAGGTCAAGAGTTTGGGAAAACCAGAAGCTAACTACAGCGACCAAAATGGAAGTCTACAAGGCATGCGTTATGAGCACGCTGCTGTATGGCAGTGAATCATGGACCACTTACGCAAAGCAAGAGCGAAGACTGAACTCATTCCATTTGCGATGTCTTCGTAGGATCTTGAAAATCATATGGAAAGAAAAAGTGTGCAATACAGAGATCCTTGCACGAATAGGTATTCCCAGCATCTTTACAGCCCTCAGACAACGCCGCCTGCGCTGGCTTGGACATGTTCGCCGGATGGAGGACAATCGCATACTGAA
The DNA here is from genome assembly GCA_021533235.1 of Biomphalaria straminea. Classification (NCBI taxonomy): domain Eukaryota; kingdom Metazoa; phylum Mollusca; class Gastropoda; family Planorbidae; genus Biomphalaria; species Biomphalaria straminea. Next base: position 766 of record JADKLZ010012509.1, on the reverse strand, counting down.
AGTCATCCTCTACGGACAACTTGCAACTGGCTCAAGAAAAACTGGTCGCCCCCACCTCCGTTACATAGATGTTATTACACAATAGAAAAGTAAATATATGCAAGTCTGAATAATGACCTTTTAAAAATTTAATTATTAGCGAAAAGAAAATAAGATTGAAGTGGCCTCTTAGTCGGAAATTATGGTAGGGGGTCGCGGAACTAAAAAGTAGAGAACCACTGCCGTTGCCTTCTAAATCTCTAACAGGTGATGTAAAAAAAAATAACTTGCATAGTAAAATATTTAATAACTATTGCATAACAGCCTTAAACAATGAGATTTTATAAAAGAATTTAAACTTATTTTACATTTACGCAACAATCAATGAAAGTTGGTAATGAGCTCACTGTATCGGTTCCCCTTTTAGACCTTGTGGTCTATAAGTCAGATTATGTGAAGGTCATCCGTTTCTGTGGCCTACGGTTAACTATGGTGTCATGTGGCCAACACAACGACCAACCGCCTTTTCTTTTCCCCAACTAATGTTAGTTACAAATTAGAGCAGGGTGGACTCAGCTCACTGTATTGGTTCAATAAAACAAACTAATGATAGTTTATTGGGAAAGATTCGGAGAAAGTTAATGGGAAGTGACATACTAAGCTAACCGCACCGGGTGACACAGACCCTAGTGACGCCACTAAAAGACGCGTGTAGTCTCTGTCGCCGCTAAAGTTACGTCGAGCAACTCTAGCCCTAATTGCAGAAATAAAAGAGCTATCTTTCCAT
>JADKLZ010012503.1:0-10041 GCA_021533235.1 Biomphalaria straminea | reverse complement strand
AATATTTTCCCACATGTCTTTGGAGATAGGCATATTGGCTTCCTTCAGTCGTAGAACGACTATGGCTCAGTTCGAACACTTTTTTTCATGTGGCTGTGGAGCCCTATCTTGGAGAGACACTCCCCTCCACATAAATTGCAGGTCAAGATGGCTTTGGAGTTGGAGGACATGGCCATTTTCCACGTGACACGCTTTTCTTCAAGAGCGGAGGCCCACGTTTTCTAGATTTATATAGCTTTCATTGTCCCCCGTTTCCCTCCAACTAGTGCAGTCTGGGGCTATGTCTTCCCAATGGTCAGTATCAATGTTCACTGATTTTAAATTCCTTTTTATCACAACAACGTAACGGAGGTGGGGGCGACCAGTTTTTCTTGACCTAGACGCTAGTTGCCCGTACAGTATGATTTTCGGGATGGGATTGTCCTCCATCCTGCGCAGGAGGCGTTGCCTGCGGACTGAAAAGATGCTGGGAAGGCGCATTCTCGCGAGGATCTCAGTATTGCACACTCTTTCTTTCCATGTTATTTTTAATTTACTGTAGGAGTTTCATGATACATTTTGTGTACTAAGGTGGCCTGCCCAAACGTAACCTGTTTCTTCTCATTTCCATGACTACAGATGAGTCGTCATAGAGCTGGTATATTTCTTGGTTGGTTCGAATCCTCCATCCGGTTTCTTCGTGAATGTACTTGCTACTTGCTGTTCTGAAAAAAAAAAAAAAAGTTTGTTCTATTTACCATGGTGACACTTGGTAATTGAAGTTGAGGTCCAGTCCCTACTTCTAATATCACTATCATTTGACCCTAACTACTCACTCCCTTCTTGTCATCGTTCTCTTGCCCCAACCTCTTCGACTTTACTCACCTTTAACTACCCTTGAGATCTGCCCCTCCCCTCCCTGCACATCGGTGACCTACAGCTCCCAGTCACTTGAACGAGAAAAGGGGGGGGGTTGTCAAAAGTTGGGGTGCACCTCACGACCGGGGACTCTCCGATGATCAGTGCGGCGTGCTTAGTGTATGAGCGACATACGACTTCGGCCCCGACACCCGATGGTGTGATGTTTGCTCTCTGGTGAGAGAGAGGAAGAAAAAAAAACGAAAAAAGGAGAGGGGGGAGGGAGCAGTAGTGGTTGAGAAAATCAGGAGGGTTAAATGACCAGTAGTTTAAAAAAATACAAATATTTTTTTTAAAAGATTCGAATGTAAAAGTGTGTTTGGTCCTAGGCGTCTCTTCCCTTCCCCCCTTCTCAACCTCCCTCCCCCTCCCCTCTTCCCTTTTTTTTTTCTTTCTCCTGGTCGATAAATCGTGTCCTTGAGTCCTCGCCTATTCCTCGTTCACACACAAGACATCGAATCCGAGGGGAGGAATATTATGCACCGAAATAGTGAGACGAGGGCTTTAGTGTTACGTTGCTAAGCGGATGCGGTACCAATAGAAATACGTGCTCATTGCGGCCCGAGTGCGAGGCGGTGATGAAAGGGGCGGTCGGCACCTGGCTATGGTTCGTGTGCATAGAAATAGACTGGGCATGGACCGCTGGGGATGACCAGTTTGACCAAGGAGTGGACAAGAGAGATTTTTTTACGGGTGGGAAAACGAATTAAATTGGAAACGGATATTCCTCTAATATTTGCCTTGAGTTTGTTATTCTATTTGGCAAACAAGGCTCAAACATTAGAGAACGGGATTGGGCCAAATGATGATTTTTGACAGTTGTTTCTTTTTAAAATGATGATTTTTGACAGTTGTTTCTTTTTAAAATGATGATTTTTTATTTGTTTCTTTTTTAGATGATGATATCTGACAGTTGTATCTTTTTAAGAGGATGATATTTGACAGTTGCTTCTTTTAATTATGTCAGCATTTTTTATTTTCAGACAGCCATTCTGTACCCCTGTGATATGGCAGAGTGGTACAGCCATTGAGGTCGGAACTTTATGAGCTTAAGTTCAAATCCTTATAAACAGTGGAATTTTTTAAATCGTCACATTGTCAAAGACAAACCTTTAGTTATTATTAACTGAGAATCTCTTTGAACTTGCTGAATCCATTATGTTGGTGGGGGAGAAAAGACAACTTGTTGTTATGTGGGCGAAATGACAACCTCATTAACCGTTGGTGTGTAGGTTTATGTACCTTTAGTTTTGATGCAGGAGCAAGTATTTGTATCAATAGCTTTGTGATCGAATTTGTCTAAACAGATTGGTGCTAAAATGTGCATCAAAGGCTTGGTGCTAATTTTTGTAGTTTGGCGCTAAACTTTACATATACTGTTTGGCGCAACATTTCGTTTTAACAAGGTGGTGCTAAACTAATTCCTAAATGGTGCATTTTGTTTTCCCTAAATCTTTTAGAGACCAACTAGGAACAACGAAGTCGAGAAAAAAAATTAATATAGCACCGAAAGTACTCGAATGTAGAATATTTTCACGTTCAAGGCGACATTTTTTTTTTGTTAAGAAATATATTATTTTTTTTGTTGTAGCGTGAACGTCGCTGTTGCGGGAGAATTACGGGGCGGCTTGCACCTCACAATCTTCTTCTAACACAACTTTGAGAGTTTAAGTAAATATATTTGGCAGATAAAACTGCGAACATGTCTAAGATATCAAATAAAGATCTAGATCTAGCTTCTTAAATAATTTTTTGTTCTGTTTGTTTTTCTTTCAAACAGAAAGTAAACTTTTTTTTTTTAAAACACCTTTTTTACGCGCGGTATCTTAGGCGAACCACGGAATCGGACTTTCCCGGTAATTCGACCCGTGTTTACCGTCTGCTCGGGCTACAGAAGGGCCCCGCAGCACTGAGTACATATTGTGAGGGATATTTAATCCATTAAAGGGTCAAATCTATTGTCCCAGTGGAAACGGATTGGATGCTTTGATCGTGACAGGGATGACGGGAGAAAGTGTTGGCAAGGACGACCATTTTTTTTTCCTCCTCGTGGTTAAGGAAAAAAATATAATAAAATGTGTGTGTGTGTGCGTATGTAAGTTCGTTTGACTGTCTGATCTATTGATGACAGAAAAGGCAAGGTGTGAAAAAAGTGTCTTTGTCTTTGGGGGTGACAAACGTTAAAAAGACATAGAAAGAAGACATATAAATGAATATAATATAAATGAAAGGAAATGGCTGAAGTGGAGGGTGTGTGGGGGAGCAAGTAAACGACTGGGCGGGGCGGAAGGAGTTTTTGAAGCCTCGTTATCGCCTCGTGTTGGAAAAGGCTACGTGATGACTTGGCAAGGGCCGCAACACCAAGGCGTGAAGTCTGCAAGCCACACTCTATCCTGTTGTAAACAATGCATCTTGCAAGCTTCTTTCACACCTTTCTGATAACTAATGATGAAAAGAGAATGCGCTTTTAATATCTTTAATGCTTACACCAAGTTCTAGAGACAGGCACATCGATAAGAAGACACCCTGTTTGTAACTAAGAACCCAAACAAAATCTTGATTTGAGGTTGTATCTTAATAGATTTGGAAGAAAACAACACAACAAAAACTGTCATTCATTGAAATTGTTGAAAAGGCGTGAGATATTAGAGATTTTCAAACATGGAGGCCAATCAGGCAAATGCATAAAAATGGGTGTTTCCGGTGTACAGAACGCAGACATATTGATGAACGAATATAAAATATAAATAAATACATAAAACATATAGGTTCGACACCCGACTCGGGCAGAGTTGTGTTTACTGAGCGCCTTAAAGGCAGCACGGAAAACCAATTCCTAGATACCCCCTCCCCCCAACTGGTCCACAAATGAGAATGGACCAAGGCGCTCGGAGCATGGTATAAGCATGAAAGTAGCTCTATATAAAAGCTATAATAATAATATAAATTCGAGAATTTTTTAACACTGTAGAATGAAATCTCAAACCTCATTCGTTTGTATCACTAAGTATTGAATTACTTACCGAGCCACATTCGTTTTTCAATATGGCGTCTTTTTATTACAAAGCTTATATCAAGCTCAACTCTGTCTGTCTGTTGTCTGTCTGTCTGTCCGTCTGTCTTTTAAGAAGTGTGTACACGTTATTTCTCCCACACTCATTCTCTGATCCAGTTGAGACTTTACACACTTTCTCTTTTGCCATAGATAAGACACAAATCAATCAAATAAAAAATTAAACAATTAATTTACTAAATACTGGTATTATTTTTTTTTCTATACCAACAAGGGAAGTTAATCCTTAAGTATTCACAGATGTGGCTAAGTATGAAAGTTTGATGATCACACTCGTTATGTCTCCCACACACACTCTCTGGTCGAGTCGAAACTTTAAACATTTTTTTATTGTGCCTAACAAATTGTGATTCAATTCAAGAATAAACCAGTTACTGGTAAATAAGTATTGTGTTTAATATCGAATCTTGTCTAATCTTATAAAATACAAGCATTAGATAATTCGGAAAAAAAGAGGATTAAGAACAGTGGCGTAGCTACCAATGTGCGGGCGGTGCGGGCCGCACAGGCACCAAGTGGAGAGGGGCCCCAAAATTCCCCCAGTGTGTATTAATTTCCAATTTCCCTGAGCTTTTCAGTAAAAACGACTAATTGTATGGACACGAACAAACATAAACTACTGTATTTTAAACATGAACTCTGTGGCATTTTACGTCTCGTGAGACGATCTTTTCCCTTTGCAACGTCTTGTGTGGCTAAAGAGGCCAATCCTTGATACACAGCTGCGGTTGCAGGTTGGGCATATAAAATCACCAGGAGCAGCTGCATTTTTAGCCTTCTTTCTGCCTCTGTTGTGTATGGCATCTGCAATCCGAGACCCTCCTCTTATGCTCTCTATGCACTGGATAGATCCACATGGAAAGAGAGCATAAGAAGAGAAAAACATGAACTAACGATTTATAAACCAGTCATGCCGCTATTTTGTTTCATCTTGATAAATACAAAATGAATTTATTACAATATTGGGGAATCGCGCTAAAAGACTAATCATACAGCAAGTAAAACAAGGCTAATATTTCTCTATTATTTTTGACAGTACACCTGACATCTCAAAGCTGGATCAAACTTCCCAAATTTTACGGTACGTTGTCATGGATAATGATGGGGTGCAGGTTCGTCTTTTATTGACTTTATCGACACAAAGGACTATCATGCTGCTGGAATCGCTGAAATGATTCTAGAGAAACTGCGTTAAGATGGCTTAGACAAAATGGACAGCAGGGTTCAAGGCTATTGTATAATGCTGTGGTCATGAAAGGTTAAAACTGTGGTGTCCAAAATCGTATTCTAGAAGTCAATCCCAAAGCACTGCTCAAACCATTCTCTTAATTTAGCAGGAATTCGAGCTGCTGAACCTGAAGTCAATTCGGAAACATTTTTTGGTATACTGGACCGTTTACACACCTTTTTCTCAACTTCAACACACCGCTGGGATATCCTTATCAAAATAACGGAACATGCCTTAAACGTTTTGTTGAGACCCGCTGGAGCGCCAGTCTTTTAATTTTCTCACCTATCTTGGATTTTGGACTCCTGTATTAACTGAAATTAATGATGCGCAAGTCTACCTTCAAAAACAAGGATTGTCTCTTCGAGACTGCGCACTCAAACTAAAAACATTAAAGACATCGCTGAAGCCAGCATTACCTTTGCGAAAGTGTGAGTTCAGATCTGAGAATCAGTACAGAACCTCAAAAACTTATTGGCCATAAGAAAAAGATGCCTAGTGAGAAAAATGACGACTCTATACTTACACACAAAGAAGAGCTTCGAAGAGAAATGTATTCTACCTTGGACAGGAACTAATCACCCGATTCGAGCAACTTCATGATGTAGCAGATAGATATGAATTTTTGTCGCATTCCCAGCTATTAAATCCTCAGGTCGAAATCAATCTCGATAGTACTCCTAGCGACATTGATATAAACGAATATCTGCTTCAACGGTTTGTCAGTTACATCAGAAGCCTCCGAACTTCCAAAACAAGGACCTGTTGAGCTCTTGAATTAAAAAAAAAAAATCAGCTAGATGATTCAGTCCCGAATATCGCCATCCGATTCGCATATTTTTTTACTATTGCGTTAAGCTTCGCTACATGCGAGAGAAGTTTTCCAAACTTAAACTAATCAAGAATTACTTGCGATCAACGATGACAAATTTACGACTCACTAATTTGGCCATTTTGTCCATTGAACAAGAGCTGTTGTAAAAACTTGATTTCAATAAAATTATTGATACTTATGCCAGCAAGAAAGCGCATAAAATTCACATGTAGTATGTTTATGTAAAAGTGTTTTTTTTTTTATTTGAATAACAAATACATATTAGTTTGAACAAAAAAGTAAGGTTTTGCAATGTTATTTTTTTTTTTTGGGGGGGGGGGCATCGAGATGAGGTACCGCACCAAGTATCATATACTCTAGCTACGCCACTGATTAAGAATAAGGGAAATAACTTCTAGATTTTCGAGAGATATAGTTATGCGTGCGGAGTTCTTCCCCTTAGATAAGCTATGTTTTTCTTAAATAGTTTGTTTTTTTTTATTTAGCTTTTTTTTTTCTTTATATTTATTTTAAAATTTCGAACAAACAGACCACCCTATTCATAACAGAAGATAACTCTCTAGATCAGTGATGCACCTGCTGAATGTCTGCTTGTTAGAACTGGAAGTTTAAGCAACAAAAATGTAAAAAAAAATAAAAAAAAAATTTTTATTTTAAATAAAATTTTAGAAAAAAAAAAAAAACAACTATTAGATTTCAGTAAAGTGCACTTCAACAGCACATATAGTTCACTCAAATCATGGCGACAGTTTGGGAGCTCATCACATGCTCTACTTTTTTTTTTTCTTTTTTTTTTTTCTGTAGCGTTTAACACCATAAAATAACCCACAGCCCCCAAAGCCTGGCTCAGGTTACGGCCTGACTGTGCAAGGAAGGGAAGCGTGTGGCAGTCGATCGGGCGTCCACGGCACGGAACCCCGTGCGCCATCCCGAAGGGCCCGGGATTAGAAAGACGAGATACTCCAGTCGGGACAAGCCTTATCAGTTATCGAATCTGACCCCCTCCCCCCACGCAAATATCCTCTCCCCCCTACTGACATTCTACACCCCCCTCGCATCCCACTCTGCCACACTGAACTCACTTTCTTAGCTAGGAACCACTTGCTCCACATGGTTCCACTCCACCCCATCCCCATTTTTGTCTTTCTCTGCTAAGGAACTTGTTACCCGACACCCACCATGGATTCACCCTTGCAATGCGCCACCCCCCCCTTTTTTTTTTCCAAACCTTGCACGCCAGTAAGTTTAACTATACGCAGACGTCGTGACAGAACCAGGTTGACCCACGACATTGACTTAACATCAAAGTTCTACTTTTTTTTTTTAAAGACTCGTTCACATTTAATATCTCTGCGATGTCTGCTAGGTCGATGTGACCTACATGGGCGATGGCGATGTTCGTATAGGTGTTATTTATTTATTCATCCATACCTGTTACCTGTTACCTATCTCTTAATCTGTGGACCGTTGGGGCACCAAGCAAGACTTGTAGACCGTCTTTCTCCATACCTCTCTATCCTTTGCCCTGTTTAGAACTTCTTTCAATGATAGGCCCGTCCATTCTTTTATGCTGTCTTCCCACCGCTTTCTCTGTCTGCCTCTTCTTCTTTTTCCTGGTACTGTTCCCTGGAGGAATGTCTTTGCGAGTCCCGAAGATCTTGTTATATGCCCATAGATTTTAAGCTTGCGTTTTTTCACAGTAGTTAGTATCCATATTTATTCACCCATACTTATTGGAAAACATTAAAAAATGACCTCATGACATTTCTTAAAAAAGGAAAAAAAAAATTTTTTTTTAAATATATAGGAGATGGGGGCCACTCTAAAAATAGCAAACTTTTTGGTGTACCTCTTGTCTGACCGTTATAATGTTGCAAAGTAAAAAATTAATAAATGTAAATTTACCTTGACTAGACTTTGAGGTTATAAAAACATGACATTGTCAGCGATAGTTTTCCGAAATAATACGATGAGTATATTTAAAGTTGCTTAAAATATATGGAAAGAATATCTTAACTTGACTAGTATATTTTTTTACGTCTGTCTAATATAAATTACATCCAGACTCTAGACCTAGAAGAAGATCTAGATATAAACTAGATATAAATATCAGGATATATAAATGAGAAGTCAAAGTCTAGTATTGGATAAAGTAAGAATTCCTGCTGGCTGAATTGATTGGCCTATATACGATCGTTCACTCATCTGACAAGTGTCAAAAACACTAATTAGATATATGGTTTCAACATATATTTTTTAAATATTTAATTAAATTTATCTTATCTTATCTTATAAAATACAGACGTTACTTTAAAAAAAGGAAGATGATTACGCCCTAAGCGTCATGCATTTAATCATGCATATTAAACAATGACTTAAATTCTGCCAAGTCACTGGTTTTCCTGGCTAGCTCGGGCAGCCCATTCCATGCTCTAATAGCACTAGGAGACAAAGATAATTTAAAGTTGTATAGAGGATGTATTTTTAAACAAGATTACAAAGAGAGTTTGTGTGATACACAAACTCAGAGGCGGCCTCCGTCGGAGTCGGATCCCTGTCAGATCCGCCAATTCGCAAGATGTTTCGGATGTTCCTTCTAAGTCCCTGGCTCAATTCCTGTATGCTCCCATCCTTAAAATATCGCAATATTTCTGAAAGAACAGTAAAGGTTAAATCATATTTTCAAAAGCCTTTAGTGGTTTTTTCTAACCGTGACGGACAGACCAACCAACAGAAAAAACGCAAAAAAATATGTTAGTTTCATTTTAATGGGGGCATTATACAATTTTATTTTTAAAAATCTGATTTTTTTTTAAATTTAAGAAATTAGTTTAGAATCATGTCATTTCCGGTCTTTACGCTAGTACACGAAAGCCGCTGCTAAAAGTTCATTTAAAAAAATGTGCGTGGTATCTGTATGTTTAGTGCATTTCTTATAGTAACATTTCCTCCCTTACATTTACGTAATTGTTTTAGAATTGGTGTTTTGTTATTAAAAAATCGCGTGCATAATTAATTTTATAAATTAAACGGTTTGCGTTTAGAAAACTAAAAGTAGCCAATGCACCTAAACTTTTCAAGCCGCATTTAATGGTGAACAAATATTTTTCGTATCTCTTCTAGTTTTGGCGCCCTGAGTGTGACAGACGGACAGACGGACATTTCGCACAAACCTAATAGCGGCTTTTTCCCCTTACGGGGGCCGCTAAAAATGTATTTTTAATATTTTCCTGTTATTATTTAAATAAATATAAATTATTATCTAGTTGACAACAATGACATCTCAATGTTCAATTAAGCGTCTCTATTTATTTCAAAGTCTCGAAACAATTATCCTCTTTTCATTTCCTAACGTTTTTCTTTAGGTTCCATTATATCGTCACCACGTTTCTTTACATCGCTTTCTCTTTCATCTGCCCTGTTACTATAGTATTGCTAAAAATAAAATTGCTAAAAATAAAATAAACTCAAAGAACAGATAGTTGTGATCATAGTGTTGAAGGTCACCCAGTACAGAAGAGTTTTGGTAAAAGAAATAATTTTGGGGATTTTAACAAATCTTGTATTTATTTACACTGTCTGTATGTCTGTCTGGCAAAAAGTTAATATTCGTCATTTCTCCCACACCCAACCTTGGATCAAGCTGAAATTTTGCACACTTATTTCTTGTACCTGACAACACAAGAATCAATTTAAAATATTAATCAATAACATGTTGAATATTGCTTATTTTGTCTGGTATCACAAACAAGGGAAATAATTTGTACTTGACTGAAATGGTGCTATAATCTAAATTGGACACCTTTATAGGTCGCCTTATAAATTGAAAAAAAAAAACAATAGATAACTATTCAATCTTCTATTTTCATAAGCGCCTAACTAGCAGAGTGGTTAGGATGTCGGCGTGAAGATAGCTTGAGCCATGATTTCGAGTTCAGGTCATTCTCCCATTTGCTCTTTTTAAAAATTCTCCTAAATATCCTTTTCTTTCTCATACCCCCCCCCCCC
>JADKLZ010012501.1:0-14063 GCA_021533235.1 Biomphalaria straminea | reverse complement strand
AGAACAGAAATAAATCGATCCCCAAGGTGAAAGGTCACATTGCAATATAGGTAACAGCTGAAAGTTTCTCTGAAAAATCTAGGCTGAGATATTTTGTTTCTTTTGCCTGTTCGTTTTCACACCATTAAAGTGTAACGGGTACTTCATGGCTGGAAACAGGCGTATCAAGGCTGCCTGCTATTGTGGTAAGCACTCGGGACTGTTGTCCCTGGTTTGAAAGCTATCCACTGCCAACAAGTACTGCACTAGAACTTTAAAAAAATGATTTTAATACTAAAATAATTACTATTTAGGCTAATATTTGTACCAATGCGCGAATCTATGAATGAAGCTTGAGCTATTAATGAAAAAGTCCATGACCTTTTTTAAAAAGTTACCTCCCCTGAAGATTTTCATTGTGAAAAATCTGCTCACATATATAATTTTCACTTATATAATATAATTACTAATATAATTTTTCAGTTTCGGAAAAGAAAAAAGTAGCCGTTGCATCAGAACTCTTATATGATCTAAAATATCATAATGTCCTATTTTTATTTTCTCTTCTAGTTCCTGAGATCTAAACGGGACGGACGGACAAACGGACAGATAGGCCACACAAATCGAATACCGTCTTTCCCCCTTTCGAGGCCTCTAAAATGAAAATATCTCCTGTATACAACTTCAGGGAGGGCAAATTTCCACCTACTAGAGTCTGTAAGTTTTCATCATACTCAGGCTGTAATAAAAAAAAAAAAAAAGAAATGGAAAAGTGGTTTGAGTGCTGGGACAAGTCCCAAAATGCCCGTGAAGTCTGGGAGCGCATGACGCACTCTGATCGCACTTCCCCGTTGTGGAGGCTGTCCAGGCCTGAGCAAGCTATCATAGCACAGTGCAGGACAGGAAACTTATACCACCAACTCAGTGAAGTAAAATTTCTTTCCCTTGTTCAAGACAGTAAACGAAATAATTAATTACCAATAGCCAAATTTACTAATTAATTAATGTTATTATGATTCTTGTGTTGTCAGGTAAAATAAATAATTGTGCAAAATTTCAGCTTGATTCGAGATTAGGTGTCGGAGAAATAACGTGTACAAACTTTTTACCAGACAACAGACAGAGTGGCTTGATATAAGCCTTGTAAAAAAAAAAAGCGCTCTGGGTCAAACCTTTCGAAGATTTCTACAAAGATTGTTATCGACCCACTCAACGAATATGAAATGAATGAAAAGGATTTAGGGAGGAGCTTCGTCTGAAACACAAATACAAGCAATGGTCATGAGATATACATGGGATTAACTACATCTTATCATCAATAGTCTGCACATCGGGGATAACAAAAAGATCTTATCAGAAATACTATAAATAACTTACTCTGAAATATATTGTGTGCTTGTAGTCTACGTGTTCCATTGCTTCATTAACTGAACGGCAGCGGCCAAAGGTTATTCGGGTCGTATGATTTTTAAAACAAAACAGTAGTTAAATGAGGATAATTGTCACATATGCCATTCTGGGTTGATTTCTATATTGGTATTACACGAGAGTTATTTTTAGCTTTTCTTTGTCTTGATAGAAATTAAAATCTATTGGTTAGAAGTTGCATCAGTCGGTTGCATCAGTCACATAACTTCCGCCCAGAGACTGTAATTGCGTGAGATTTTCAGTCTGTGCGCGAATGTCTTACTGAAAGGTTGTGTATTCTAACATCTCTAAGTTTTATTAAGAAAGAAGCCTTTATTATGTTATTATTTTCATATTGTTGATCTACTATTGTACATAAGCTGTACTTACGTTTTATTCAAATAAAGTTCCAGAGTTTCGTTTTCTACAAAGAATCTTTTACAGTGAATTCTAGTTCAACATTAATTTAATTATTTTAATAGAAGATTGAATCCCCGGCATCACAAGGACATTACATCATTCTACATTGAATTGACCTTGTGACAATAATAATTGGAGTTTGTGTTCCACGCAAACTCGTAGGCGGCGCCTGTGCACATATTTATTTTTTTAAGTTCCTTAGTGACTATACACAGGACCGGATTTAAGGACAACAGCCCCGGGGTATCCGCAAGATAGGGTCCTCTACAAAAGGGATAAAAAATATATATACGAATTTAGACGGGTAATTGTAATGGTGTGTGTGTGTGTGTGTGTGTGTTTCTGTGGTGACTGTGGGAAGATGTTAGCGATTGGTTGTGAAGGGTGTTGGCATTGTCATCACTTGACCTTAGGACAGACTCCAGATAGTGAAACTGTGGGAATGTGTTCTTGTATTGGGTACTTATTCTGGCTCTGTAGACATATAGGTAGTGTATTGGGTACTTATTCTGGCTCTGTAGACATATATGTAGTTTATTGATTGTTATAAAAAGCAAACTTCGGGTTTTCAATTTTTTGTTACTGAGCATGCTTAGTGAGATCAGACGATATCTTTTTTTTTTTTTTTTTTACAAAGCTTATATCAACTCACTCTGTCTGTCTGTCTGTCTGTCTGTACATGTACATGTTATTTCTCCCACACTCAATTTCGATCAAGTTGGGAATGATTATGTCGTGATTATGTCTTGCACGCATCCTACTAAATCGGCTCATGCAACACATAGAACATGGTCTACTACCAGAAAGCCAGTGCGGCTTCAGAAAAGAGCGTGGAACCATTGACATGATCTTTGCGGCAAGGCAGCTCCAGGAAAAATGCCAAGAACAAAATGCTGACCTTTTCTCAATATATGTCGAACTAACGAAGGCATTCGACACTGTTAACAGGGAAGGTCTCTGGAAGATTATGTCAAAGTATGGCTGTCCACGAAAATCATTACCATGGTGAGACTATTTCACGATGGCATGAAGGCCCGTGTCCAAGAAAGTGGTGAATCATCAGGGCCCTTCGAAGTATCAAACGGGGTAAAGAAAGGCTGCGTCCAGCACCTACACTGTTCAGTATCATGTTCTCCGCTATGCTGACAGATGCATTCACGGATAGAGAAAACAAAGGAATAAATATAACATACAGATTTGATGGTGGCCTATTCAACCCGAGGCGGCTCAAAGCAAAATCAAAAACGAATTCAGCAGTAATCAGAGACTTGCTATTTGCTGACGACTGCGCCCTAAATGCCTGCTCTGAAGACGATCTACAGAGCATCGTCAATGACTTCTCAAGAGCATGCTCAGACTTTGGCCTTACCATTAACACAAATAAGACTGAAGTCTTATATTTACCTGCTCCTGGGAAAGCCTACTCGGATCCAAGCATCACTAAAAATGGACATGATATAAATGCAGTGGACAAATTCACATATCTTGGCAGCACACTCTCCAGAAATGGAAATATCGATAACGAAATCAACCTTCGCATCCCAAAGGCCAGTGCATCATATGACAGACTATCAAACAATGTTTGGAACAGACGTGGTATCACCACAAACACTAAGCTAGGGGTCTACCGAGCCGTCATCCTACCTACATTGCTCTATGCCTCAGAAACATGGACAGTATACAGACGACATGCCAAGAAACTAAATCACTTTCACATGACATGTCTGAGAAAAATACTAAATGTCAAATGGCAGGACAGAATGCCAGATACTGAAGTCCTTCAAAGAGCGGGTCTGCAAAGCATCCACACAATCCTGATGCAGTCCAAGCTGCGATGGCAGGACACGTGTGCAGAATGGAGGACCACCGCATCCCAAAACGCCTCATGTATGGCTAATTAAGAGAATTAAAGCGCTCGCAAGGTGGTCAAAGAAAGCGCTTCAAGGACACCCTCAAAGCTTCTCTAAAGGATTTCAACATTGACCCAGGCACCTGGGAGACAGAGGCACATGACAGAGTATCATGGCGCCGCGGTGTGAGATCCGGCGCACAGGTTGCTGAGGAAAAAAGAACAACGCTGGCGAAAGAAAAACGCCAGAGAAGGAAAGCAAGGCAAACGACACCAGCTCCAGCTGGAATTACCTGCCCAGAGTGCGGCCGAACATTCCGGGCTCGCATAGGTCTCGCCAGCCACATGAGGAGGCACAAAACTCCAGTGCAAAGCCCTCAGCCCCCTGGATGACAAAGTGGTCATCATCGAACCACAATGGACGAACTATATATATCAGCAGAAAATCAAGAGATAGTCCGGTTTCCTTGATTTGCATTGTTTATTTTGATTTGCACTTGCATCATTCCTGTATCTTGAATGATAATTTTAACAGTGAGTCGTTTCTTAAATACGACCAAACCAACCCAGCTTTTTGGGGTCTTTACAGTACTGTGGAGTTCCTCCTTTTGATTAGCGACACGATTCAACACTATCTATTGAATACTCTTTTTTTTATTAGTTGGTCATTTTACTGCCATATTACGTAGCAACATGAGTCTACATTATGTTTACTGTCACCGCGCTATATAAATTGAATTCAAAAATTTTTTTTTAAAATCTCCGTTGATGAGGTAGGCCTATAGCATTCATGTGTTGTTGTTTTGTCTAGGATTTCGTGTCCGAAAGTTAAAGATAACTTGACTTGATGCAATTTTGTGATATCGCAGCATTTGAAGATAGATGCTCCTGCTATTCAATAGAGCGAGGTTAATGTGTGAGATATCTGCTGTGTCGTGGTCGACTTTTCTGTACCCATGAGCTCTCTTCTATGTCAATGTTCAAGTGTGTTTTAAATTGTTGAATAAATTATACAACTGTCATTTGTAGAAATGTTTTAAAAATTAAAATCTTGAAATAATTGTATATATGTTATGCCATTTTTACTACTCGCTTGAAAAAAAACATTTTTATGACAAAATATTGCACAATGTTGTTTTTAAACCATATACCCACATCTCTGGGATATTATAGT
Organism: Biomphalaria straminea; assembly: GCA_021533235.1. Lineage (NCBI taxonomy): Eukaryota > Metazoa > Mollusca > Gastropoda > Planorbidae > Biomphalaria > Biomphalaria straminea. Next base: position 9,234 of record JADKLZ010012501.1, on the reverse strand, counting down.
ACGAGAATAATATAAGGAAATGTCATTCTTCAAAAGCTGATAACTGTTGGAACCATGGATATCTATGTATAAGTCGATCTAAATGTGGGTTCAACTTCGATTGCGTTCATTGTCAGTATATCCATGTTTATAGATGTAGTCCTGATAACATAATTCCATATTACAGTGGCAAGGCCTTCTGTTTTGAGGTTGAGAGAGAGAGAGAGAAAGAGAGAGAGAGAGAGAGAGAGAGAACTGACAGAGTGACAAACCAGGGCCATTTAAGGAAATGCAGAAATAAAGAGAAAGATATGGGAGGTAATTTCTAAAACTTTCCAGCATTATAACTTTTGTAATAATTGTTCGATTTTGTTCCCTTTGACTTCAATCTTCTTTTAATGTAAATTTAACAAATACAGGTATTTTATCATCGGTCCTCCACTTTGTTCATAAGATTAATTTTAATGCTGAATGGTCGGGTATAGGATTTATAATAAAGAGACAAAATACGTTTGTAAAACAGGTTTACCTCTTGAGTAGCAGTATTCCAGGAATTAAAAGTCTCGTATGTTAAAAATAAAAATTGCATTGTTCTATAATTAAAAAATAATAATTTTTTACTCCTAATGTATAGTACAAAATTAAATAAAAAAGTTTTCATTGTATTCAATAATATAAAAGATGATCTAAACGAGTGATGCATAAAATACGCCACTGCCACATCCGGAATGCGACGTGAATTCATCCGGCGCGGTGAAACGTCGGCACAAAATGTAGAAAATCCCCTTTACAACAACAGCAACAAAAAAAAAGACTTTATCAATTATAATAAAAATAATAAAATAATTTAATTTATAGAGCGCTTTTATCAACCAAAATGTAGGCTTAAAGCGCAGTGATACAAACTTTATGGCTCGGTACAATAGCATTTAACATTAGTGGGTTTATGAAATTGGACTCTGAATGTAGAATCTATCAGAAAAGTGAAAGATCTTTATTTTCTAGTAAAACATGAGGATAAACCAAAATAAAAAAAAAATAGATGAAAGTGTGGATGCTTTAAAAAAAAACCAACAACAACAGCAAAATATAAACGGCATTAAAAATATGACGACATTCTTGGTACGTTTTTCATAGATATCTTCTTTTTTTTTTTTTTTTGTTGATTTCTAAAATTCGGCTTACATTGTTCACAAACCTTATGTCAACTCTGTCTGTCTTGTAAAAAGTCCCCCCCCCTACCCCATTTCCCATTCACAGATGAAGTTCCAGCTTTGCCTTGGCATCATGTATACTCGACTTAGTATGAAGCAATGAAAAAAAAAACACCTGAACAATTAGTTAATATTAACTGGTGGTGATTAATTATTTTGTTTGATTTTAAAACAAGGGTAATAAATGCTACTTAATGAAATCAATCCAAAACAAAATAATAAAAAAAAAATGACCAATTCATTAATCATTTTGAATTAAATTATTATTTTGTTTTATTTAGGAGAAAGTGAGCTAAACACTGTAATTGTAAGATAAACGGTAGTAATTAGCGGTTATCTCCCCTTAGACAAGCTTTGGTCTTAAAATATTCTTATTTTTCTTTCTATTAAGACAAGCTTAGACATTTGATTCTACAGTGTTGACAATTGCACGGAAATTATTATATGGAGAAAAACATAAAAAGAATAATTCTTTAAAAAGACATATACGACCAGTGGCGTCACTAGGGTGGGTGTCGCCCGGTGCGGTAAGATCAGGGTGTCACCCCCTCTCTTCCCGCTTTCCACTTATTCTTCCCGATAAAAACTATCGTTATTTATTTCTTAATACAGTTCGTTGATTGCTGTTACACAACCTTAAAATAAGTATCGATTAATTTTTTTTCTCTGACATATTATCGTTAAATATTACATACTTTAACATCTACGATTTTTAAATAAGGAACAAATTAAACATCAACTGAGAATGCTTTCCTAGGTAAACATTAAACAGCCCTTAATGAACATTATAGTCACCTATAGAGGTAGTTTCCTGAGGACAACTAATGAAAAAATGCAACTTCATTAAATGTATATTGATAGATACAAAAATTTAAAAAGATTTTTTTTAACATTTTAAACTTTACAATAACTTTAGACATAAAAATTTAAATTTCCTTTTCAGGATTTCAAATTTGAAAACTTATAAATAACTTTAAACTCAATATATTTTGTGCATTCGTTTTCAATGGACAGAATTGCCTGAAATTCGTTTTTCAAAAGTTATTAATAGTTGTTAATTAATTAACTTTAGTTTTGTAAAGCTTCTTTTCACATGACGCCACGTAAACATGTATTTGGCAAGAAACAGTTAAAGGTTTAAATCAAAGGCTGGTAGAGATTCGTTGACTTCCTTCAAAACATAGCTGCATTCTAGTATTCTAGTTTTTTTGTTCACATATCTTGTCGTCTGGCCCAGTATAAAACAGAATGATACTCTCAGTATTAACCTCTTCTTTTCAATTTAAATAGTGAATCCTGCATCTTAAGATCACTTTTTAAAAACAATTCTGTTGCAATAACTTGTTAGTACGATTTAAAAATAGTTATCTCAATAACATTTTGAGCTAACTTTTCTAATTTAGCCACCACTTTGCCAATTATTAACACTTTAATTTTGAAGGTACTCTTGTGTTTTGTTAAATTGTCCCCCAATACATCTGACAATAAGATAGTCAAGCAATGAAAGTTATGCATGTATTCACTGACCGCTGGCAAACGTTTTTGCGCTGCGCTTATAGTGTTTGTATTTTCTGAGAGGCGGCAAAGATTTCCGCCGTCACATTTTCATAAATTGTTCTTTGATGGGTCTAACAGCAACACGATGAGCACACCAGCGAGTTGTTCATATGACATTCTATCATCAATTAAAATATCCCATTGATTTCTAGAGAACTGAGAAAATGTATGTTAGAAGCATTTCCTGATTAAGAGTTTTGACCAAATAGCTTAAGTAAACGGCTTTTAAATTATCAGAACTGACACCATCAGCTTTTGGTCCACTTAAGAAGGAATATCATACAACATTTCTGCCATTTCAACATTACCATTGCTACTGTTAATATATCTTACAACTTGAGAGATCTATTTAAGTTGTGCTGTAATACAAGATACCAGAGTACCTTACATTTTTATCTCTGATCTCTGATACGTATAGCCCTTAAGTGGTTTGCTAAAACATTTAGATATATTTTTGGTACAAGCTTGGAAAGTAACTTTTTTTCTTTGCATCGCTGCCTTGCAATCGTATAAATTATTTTTTCAGCTCTGGGTCATATTTGGATAACATTTCCACAATCTCAAGAAAAAAATCAATATTCAATGAAAAGTCTTTTTCAGTTCTCCACCATATACCAACTTTCGCTTTACTAGAAACAATGCCATAGTAAGCAATCTATAAGTACAAGATGTTTTCCTATCTATACGTCAAGCAATGACTTCACTGTCAATATTTTGAAGCTAAGCCAAAATGTTCCAAATTTGAAAGCCTGATAAATGTTCATCACTCTTCTCGCAAGTTTCTCATTGTGGACATGCCACTGTTTATCAAACAAGAAAATCTTGCTATTTATTTTTTCCCCATTAAGAAAAAGTTTATTCAACCATTCTTATGCTTTATGATATTCCTTCTGTCACATTTTAAAGTTCGTATTTTTTATTTTGTATTTTGCATTTGCATTTATTTTGCATAAAGTGCATTTTTTTCCACTCGGGTGTCACCCCATCGGGTGTCACCCCATCGGGTGTCACCTGGTGCGGATCGCACCCCCTTCCCCGCACCTCCCTAGTGAGGCCACTGTATAAGACTAATATAATATATAAGACTATAATGATAGCTATTTAGACCTAGACTTAGAGGACAGTGCGCAAAACGTTCCTGAACATTGATTTATTCAACTCTTGAATGCAGGGCCGGTCCTAGCGATTGCGGGGCCCTATGTGAAATTGATTGCGCGGGGCCTAGTCTGGGTGGGAATAAGGATAATAAGTGAAAATTAAGATTTTGTATAAGAAAATGAATTGGGCTTTGCACTTTATTCATTCTTTTCTAAGTACAAAACTGCGAACAAGTTTACTTTACTTTTCGAACCTAGCAACAGTGACTATAAAAGTAAATTAGGTATTGGAACTTCCGGTTAAGGGTAAAATTCGTCCAATTATTATCTACATTTGACTACCTGAAAGCTGACAGTGCCTTTTTTTTATTGCATGAAGCATTGGTGTTTTCCGTAATTAACACAAATGTCGATTTTGTCTATTTTTCAGTAGATTTTTATGAATTTTCGAGAGATTTTAATAAGCGCATTACATTTCCAGGAATTTTTCGTATATACTTTGCAATTAATAATTACACATAGAGTTAGCGCGGGGCCTATGAAAGCGCGGGGCCCACTGCGACCGCATAGGATGCAGTGGCCTAAGACCGGCCCTTCTTGAATGAATGCCTACATGCGGAAATATCCAAGGACGAAGAGACCATTGAAGAAATATATTTTCTGATTTTTTCCCCCCATTGCGTCCAGCGAGCCAGTAATTCTTTTTCCCAACGATATTATTATTATAGCTTTTATAGGTAGACCTATGCTTTCCTCTCCCTCCTTGTTAGGCCATGTTAGGGGCCTAGGGCCCCAAATGTACTTTGAATGAATGAGATGCAAGATATAAAAAGGGTTCGCTATGAGATAAAAAAAAAAGTTATCCTATAAACCGATCTTTCCCAAACTGTGTTTCGCGCAGCCCTAGTGATCTGCGAGGACCTGAATTATTAGTATTATAGCTTTTATATAGCGCTACTTTCATGCTTATAGCATGCTCAGAGCGCTTTGGTCCAATCTCATTTGTGGACCAATGGGGGGGAGGGGGTATCTAGGAGTTGGTTTCCCGTGCTGCCTTTGGGCGCTCAGTAAACACAACTCTGCCCGAGTCGGGTGTCGAACCTCGAGCCCCCTGCTAGGTAGCCAAGCTCAAGCCGCTCTTAGCCTCTCGACCACGCTTCCCACGATATACACCAACTGTTAAATTTCTATACAAATCGTTAGACCCGTTTTCAAGATCCTTCTCCAGCAGGTTCTAGGAAGACATGAGTTGAATAGAGGTATAGTAGAAATATATCACTTGTTAAAACTTACATAATTCTTACACTAGATACAACCAAATAAACATTATAGTTATGGTCTTGAAGTATGTAATCTCCAATAAGTGTACTTACACTGAGAAGCACTTTCACCGTTGTGGTATATTGAGATCTTACTATTAATTTGCACACCATATATAGTGTGTATTAGAAAGTCAATCGAGTATGTAGTAGTGTAACACTGTTTGCAAGAAGATTGTTTTAAGGACAAAGTTTCTCTGATGTTGTTTAGTAATTTCTTTCTTTCTCTCCATTTCTTTCTTTGGCTTTATCTTTCTATTAATTTTCTCTCTTCTTTCTTCTCTTTCTTACCTTTGCTGTAGTCTCGGCAAGGGAAGTTAACTCTTTTTGTTACGCAAGGTAAATTAGGTCCCCTTGTTTGTAGTTGAACGCGTCCAGCGACTAAGAAGACAATAAGGAAGACAAAACTGGACTAGAGGGCGATGACAGGTCTAATGAAAGAAGGACGATAGAGCACGACGCACACACGCACAAGCTAACACACACACACACACGAATCAATCTTCCTTGTCGGTCATAGTTTTTTTTTCCCTTTTTCTCTGTCGGGTCTGTGATGTTTGAAAGAGATTTTTTTTTTTGATCAAAGACATTGGAAGTAGACAACAATAGAGCGTCCTGGACAACAATCTCACGGCCTCCTGGAAATTGATTCAGTTTATTAACTGTGGTAGCATACTGGACAAAGAAAATGACCCTTAAGCAAGAGAGAGAGAGAGAGACAGAGATAGAGAGAGAGTCAGAAAGAGACATAGAGAAAGAGACAGAGAGAGATACAGTACAAATGATGAAGAAATCAAAGAGAGGCACAATTAGAGTGACAAAGGTGAAAGATTGAATAAAAGAGTCAAAGAGTTAGAGACAGGGAGGAAGAGTAAAGATTATATATATATCAAAGAGTTAGAGACAGGGAGGAAGAGTAAAGATTATATATAATCTTTACTCTTCCTCCCTACACTTTAAGACTTTATTTTCTATCTTTAATTTTATATATATATATATATATATATATATATATAGAGAGAGAGAGAGAGAGAGAGAGACAGACAGACAGACAGACAGACAGACAGACAGACAGACAGAAAGAGACTGATAGAAAAGACTGAGATAGTATGCGAATGTCAGAGAGTGTCAGAGTGATGGAGAAAGAGAAACTCAGATAGATGTAGGAAAGAGAGAAAAGACTTATCCTGATACATGTACTACTGTGGATAAAGACAAAAAGATAAAGAATTGGATTATTGCAAAGATATAATAAGAAGAGAGTAAGTAAGATGCAAAGAAGAGAGATAGAGAGAGAGTGCGAGAGATTATCAAAATAAATGTTTTACATAAACAAGAATAAACAGGCAATTTATTCCAAAATTTAAAAAAAAATAATTGGAGAGAGAGAGAGAGAGAGAGAGAGAGAGAGAGAGAGAGAGGGAGGGAGGGAGAGAGAAAGAGAGGATGGAGCGAGAGAATGGGAAAAAAAAAGTATTGAAAAACAGAATGACATTCAGTTGGACACATACACACCTACAAACTCACATCTCTAGATGACAGCTATTTCACTAGGACCAGACTTCAAAGACACATCCACACACAGGCACAGAAAAAGGGGCTGATAATCACACCGGTAAATCTAATCTCGCCAGGAATAAGGGGAACAAGGGAGGAAACCATGAAAATAACGTGGATGTGTGGCAGTGCAGACCGGGCAGATAACTCAATGACTAGCCAGAGGATTGATAGAGACGTCAGCTTGGATTTCCCAGAAATTAATAGAGGGGATGCTACTCTATTAACTGGTCGCTCGAGTTATCGGTCTAACACACTCAAGGATTTTTTTAAAATGCTATTTTTATGATGGCCTTGTTTTGTGTTTTTAAAACAATGCACTATTTTTTTTTTGGTAATGTGTCACAGCTCTATGTATACAGTATTACAGTCTATGTTTAAAAATCTAGATCTAGTGTCCAATTCCGCTGCAATTAATATATGTATTAGGAAGAGTTTAAGCCACTGATATTCATGTATGATGTATGGCTAGATTATATATACTAGCCATACATGCATATCAGTGGCTTTAACTCTTCCTAGTCGTTGGTTATCCTTGCTGATTCTGGATCTAATGGCAAATTCAAGGGTAGCTTGTATATCTATATATGCATGTAAATGATGTAATCACTAACTTCAACTCTTATGAGTCGTTGGTTATCCTGGCTGATTCAGGCAACCCGTTCCATTTTCTAATATGTTTTATTTCATCATAGTAACATAGTTGTGTATGACGTAAGTAAGCTTGCTACAACCTGTAGCTAAGGACGCACATTTTCCTACGCCTCCCCCCCCGAAAAAAATTTAACTGGTCCAAGTGAGTATGTTATAAATATAATTAATTTAAAATATTGATGCATTTTCCCACTATTTATAAACTCTTAATTGTATATCCTTTTAAACCTCTAGGTATCCGAAAATCTTATTTGGCCAAATTTGGCTACCAGGTCATTTTGAATTCAGCTTGAATCCTGCCTGACGCCTTCCTACGCCGGGATAAGATGTTATATTTTTCAACTCTAAAGGAAGTTCTGAAACAGGTAATCAAAACAATCAAATTCAATCAATATAATTAAACCAGATCTCTAATATGTATAGGCCTTATCAAGCCTAAATTTGGTCTTGAACTAACTAAAGAAACTTATATGCATTGCTAAAGACAATTAACATTAAAAAATTCTGACATAGGCTTAAAAAGTTAAAATCAGAGAGGATTTTCGTAATTGATAGCTTATATAAAAATAACATTATTAACATTGCTTTTTATTTTGGTAGGCTTATATCTAGTGTACATGAGCGGTAAAGCGCTTGACTACCGATCCGGGACCGGGGTTCGAATCATGGTGAAGACTGGGATTGTTTTTTTCGGGATCTTTAGGGCTCATCTGAGTCCACCATCTCTAATGGGTACCTGACATTAGTTGGGGGAAAGTAAAGGCGGCTGGTCGTTGTGTACAGGTTTTCTAATGCCCTCAAGTCAGTTACCTAAGAGTCCACTAAGAGTCCACTATGAATCTAAAAGTAAAGTTCACCCTTCAGACCTTGCCATCTATAGGGCATGATGTTAAGGTCATCTGTTTCTTTGGACAATGGTTAATGAGCATGGTGTCAGGTGGCCAGCACAAAGACCAACTGCCTTTACTTTCATCAACTTAAGTCAGGTAACCGTTAGAGCTGGGTGAACTCAGGAGCGCCCTTAAAATCTCAAAATTCAAAGTCTTTGATGAGATTCGAACCCAACACCGCATGTTTGGAAGCCGAGCGGTTATCCCCTCAGCCACCACGCCCCATGTGACAAACTTAAGGCAGACTTAAGATTTTAGGACAGATTTCATGAAGTGCTATGTTTAGTGTTATCTATCTACATTTGTTGTAAAGGCGTAAGGTCACTCAGTGGCCGAGCATCAAAGTTGGAGGAGAGCGCTACATTCAATCCTGGACTCCTACATCATTGAATCTGAAACCAAATAGTAGCCGCAGAGCGTACCACAATGCCCCCGAGCAGTGAGAGCCCACCCCAGTGGGGTGCCTGGTCCTGAAGCTTGCATGACATGTTAACAAGTTAGGCTGAGGGAGAGAATGGGGGGTGGGCGGGTAATAGAATCGAATGGATAACAAACGTGTGAGTACGCGCAGGATGAAAAGAGTGAGTAAGTACACACACACACACACATCTGAGTTCGAATATGGTTGGGAGGGGGGGTAGAAAGAAGATTCTGTGATTGAGCTGATATAGAGCCATCACTTGGGGTGACATTGACATGTTTCCGTTAAAAGCGCGCCCCCTCTGTCGCCTTTTCGCCCTTTGCCTTTTCCATACTTTCTAATCAGCGATTGTCTTTTTTTTTTATTCCCTCCCCCTCCTATCTCTCATCTCTCTCAGCCCCCCTCCCTCAACATCTTCACTTTTCCCACTCCGCCTCTGTATCATCACTTTCTGTCACTCACACTCTCCCGCGCGTGTGCACTCACCAAAACACACACACACACGCATCGCGTGCCCTCACGTCGTGTCCACCCTTTCCACCACCG
>JADKLZ010012500.1:0-14063 GCA_021533235.1 Biomphalaria straminea | reverse complement strand
AGAACAGAAATAAATCGATCCCCAAGGTGAAAGGTCACATTGCAATAGAGGTAACAGCTGAAAGTTTCTCTGAAAAATCTGGGCTGAGGTATTTGTTTCTTTTGCCTGTTCGTTTTCACACCTTTAAAGTGTCACGGGTACTTCATGGCTGCAAACAGGCGTATCAAGGCTGCCCGCTATTGTGGTAAGTACCCGGCACTGTTGTCCCTGGTTTGAAAGCTATCCACTGCCAACAAGTACTGCACTAGAACTTTAAAAAAAATTATTTTAATACTAAAATATTTACTATTTAAGCTAATATTTGTACCAATGCGCGAATCTATGAATGAAGCTTGAGCTATTAATGAAAAAGTCCATGACCTTTTTTAAAAAGTTACCTCCCCTGAAGATTTTCATGTGAAAAATCTGCTCACATATATAATTTTCACTTATATAATATAATTACTAATATAATTTTTCAGTTTCAGAAAAGAAAAAAGTAGCCGTTGCATCAGAACTCTTATATGATCTAAAATATCATAATGTCCTATTTTTATTTTCTCTTCTAGTTTCTGAGATCTAAACGGGACGGACGGACAAACGAACAGATAGGCCACACAAATCGAATACCGTCTTTCCCCCTTTCGAGGCCTCTAAAATGAAAATATCTCCTGTATACAACTTCAGGGAGGGCAAATTTCCACCTACTAGAGTCTGTAAGTTTTCATCATACTCAGGCTGTAATAAAAAAAAAAAAAAAGAAATGGAAAAGTGGTTTGAGTGCTGGGACAAGTCCCAAAATGCCCGTGAAGTCTGGGAGCGCATGACGCACTCTGATCGCACTTCCCCGTTGTGGAGGCTGTCCAGGCCTGAGCAAGCTATCATAGCACAGTGCAGGACAGGAAACTTATACCACCAACTCAGTGAAGTAAAATTTCTTTCCCTTGTTCAAGACAGTAAACGAAATAATTAATTACCAATAGCCAAATTTACTAATTAATTAATGTTATTATGATTCTTGTGTTGTCAGGTAAAATAAATAATTGTGCAAAATTTCAGCTTGATTCGAGATTAGGTGTCGGAGAAATAACGTGTACAAACTTTTTACCAGACAACAGACAGAGTGGCTTGATATAAGCCTTGTAAAAAAAAAAAGCGCTCTGGGTCAAACCTTTCGAAGATTTCTACAAAGATTGTTATCGACCCACTCAACGAATATGAAATGAATGAAAAGGATTTAGGGAGGAGCTTCGTCTGAAACACAAATACAAGCAATGGTCATGAGATATACATGGGATTAACTACATCTTATCATCAATAGTCTGCACATCGGGGATAACAAAAAGATCTTATCAGAAATACTATAAATAACTTACTCTGAAATATATTGTGTGCTTGTAGTCTACGTGTTCCATTGCTTCATTAACTGAACGGCAGCGGCCAAAGGTTATTCGGGTCGTATGATTTTTAAAACAAAACAGTAGTTAAATGAGGATAATTGTCACATATGCCATTCTGGGTTGATTTCTATATTGGTATTACACGAGAGTTATTTTTAGCTTTTCTTTGTCTTGATAGAAATTAAAATCTATTGGTTAGAAGTTGCATCAGTCGGTTGCATCAGTCACATAACTTCCGCCCAGAGACTGTAATTGCGTGAGATTTTCAGTCTGTGCGCGAATGTCTTACTGAAAGGTTGTGTATTCTAACATCTCTAAGTTTTATTAAGAAAGAAGCCTTTATTATGTTATTATTTTCATATTGTTGATCTACTATTGTACATAAGCTGTACTTACGTTTTATTCAAATAAAGTTCCAGAGTTTCGTTTTCTACAAAGAATCTTTTACAGTGAATTCTAGTTCAACATTAATTTAATTATTTTAATAGAAGATTGAATCCCCGGCATCACAAGGACATTACATCATTCTACATTGAATTGACCTTGTGACAATAATAATTGGAGTTTGTGTTCCACGCAAACTCGTAGGCGGCGCCTGTGCACATATTTATTTTTTTAAGTTCCTTAGTGACTATACACAGGACCGGATTTAAGGACAACAGCCCCGGGGTATCCGCAAGATAGGGTCCTCTACAAAAGGGATAAAAAATATATATACGAATTTAGACGGGTAATTGTAATGGTGTGTGTGTGTGTGTGTGTGTGTTTCTGTGGTGACTGTGGGAAGATGTTAGCGATTGGTTGTGAAGGGTGTTGGCATTGTCATCACTTGACCTTAGGACAGACTCCAGATAGTGAAACTGTGGGAATGTGTTCTTGTATTGGGTACTTATTCTGGCTCTGTAGACATATAGGTAGTGTATTGGGTACTTATTCTGGCTCTGTAGACATATATGTAGTTTATTGATTGTTATAAAAAGCAAACTTCGGGTTTTCAATTTTTTGTTACTGAGCATGCTTAGTGAGATCAGACGATATCTTTTTTTTTTTTTTTTTTACAAAGCTTATATCAACTCACTCTGTCTGTCTGTCTGTCTGTCTGTACATGTACATGTTATTTCTCCCACACTCAATTTCGATCAAGTTGGGAATGATTATGTCGTGATTATGTCTTGCACGCATCCTACTAAATCGGCTCATGCAACACATAGAACATGGTCTACTACCAGAAAGCCAGTGCGGCTTCAGAAAAGAGCGTGGAACCATTGACATGATCTTTGCGGCAAGGCAGCTCCAGGAAAAATGCCAAGAACAAAATGCTGACCTTTTCTCAATATATGTCGAACTAACGAAGGCATTCGACACTGTTAACAGGGAAGGTCTCTGGAAGATTATGTCAAAGTATGGCTGTCCACGAAAATCATTACCATGGTGAGACTATTTCACGATGGCATGAAGGCCCGTGTCCAAGAAAGTGGTGAATCATCAGGGCCCTTCGAAGTATCAAACGGGGTAAAGAAAGGCTGCGTCCAGCACCTACACTGTTCAGTATCATGTTCTCCGCTATGCTGACAGATGCATTCACGGATAGAGAAAACAAAGGAATAAATATAACATACAGATTTGATGGTGGCCTATTCAACCCGAGGCGGCTCAAAGCAAAATCAAAAACGAATTCAGCAGTAATCAGAGACTTGCTATTTGCTGACGACTGCGCCCTAAATGCCTGCTCTGAAGACGATCTACAGAGCATCGTCAATGACTTCTCAAGAGCATGCTCAGACTTTGGCCTTACCATTAACACAAATAAGACTGAAGTCTTATATTTACCTGCTCCTGGGAAAGCCTACTCGGATCCAAGCATCACTAAAAATGGACATGATATAAATGCAGTGGACAAATTCACATATCTTGGCAGCACACTCTCCAGAAATGGAAATATCGATAACGAAATCAACCTTCGCATCCCAAAGGCCAGTGCATCATATGACAGACTATCAAACAATGTTTGGAACAGACGTGGTATCACCACAAACACTAAGCTAGGGGTCTACCGAGCCGTCATCCTACCTACATTGCTCTATGCCTCAGAAACATGGACAGTATACAGACGACATGCCAAGAAACTAAATCACTTTCACATGACATGTCTGAGAAAAATACTAAATGTCAAATGGCAGGACAGAATGCCAGATACTGAAGTCCTTCAAAGAGCGGGTCTGCAAAGCATCCACACAATCCTGATGCAGTCCAAGCTGCGATGGCAGGACACGTGTGCAGAATGGAGGACCACCGCATCCCAAAACGCCTCATGTATGGCTAATTAAGAGAATTAAAGCGCTCGCAAGGTGGTCAAAGAAAGCGCTTCAAGGACACCCTCAAAGCTTCTCTAAAGGATTTCAACATTGACCCAGGCACCTGGGAGACAGAGGCACATGACAGAGTATCATGGCGCCGCGGTGTGAGATCCGGCGCACAGGTTGCTGAGGAAAAAAGAACAACGCTGGCGAAAGAAAAACGCCAGAGAAGGAAAGCAAGGCAAACGACACCAGCTCCAGCTGGAATTACCTGCCCAGAGTGCGGCCGAACATTCCGGGCTCGCATAGGTCTCGCCAGCCACATGAGGAGGCACAAAACTCCAGTGCAAAGCCCTCAGCCCCCTGGATGACAAAGTGGTCATCATCGAACCACAATGGACGAACTATATATATCAGCAGAAAATCAAGAGATAGTCCGGTTTCCTTGATTTGCATTGTTTATTTTGATTTGCACTTGCATCATTCCTGTATCTTGAATGATAATTTTAACAGTGAGTCGTTTCTTAAATACGACCAAACCAACCCAGCTTTTTGGGGTCTTTACAGTACTGTGGAGTTCCTCCTTTTGATTAGCGACACGATTCAACACTATCTATTGAATACTCTTTTTTTTATTAGTTGGTCATTTTACTGCCATATTACGTAGCAACATGAGTCTACATTATGTTTACTGTCACCGCGCTATATAAATTGAATTCAAAAATTTTTTTTTAAAATCTCCGTTGATGAGGTAGGCCTATAGCATTCATGTGTTGTTGTTTTGTCTAGGATTTCGTGTCCGAAAGTTAAAGATAACTTGACTTGATGCAATTTTGTGATATCGCAGCATTTGAAGATAGATGCTCCTGCTATTCAATAGAGCGAGGTTAATGTGTGAGATATCTGCTGTGTCGTGGTCGACTTTTCTGTACCCATGAGCTCTCTTCTATGTCAATGTTCAAGTGTGTTTTAAATTGTTGAATAAATTATACAACTGTCATTTGTAGAAATGTTTTAAAAATTAAAATCTTGAAATAATTGTATATATGTTATGCCATTTTTACTACTCGCTTGAAAAAAAACATTTTTATGACAAAATATTGCACAATGTTGTTTTTAAACCATATACCCACATCTCTGGGATATTATAGTACGAGAATAATATAAGGAAATGTCATTCTTCAAAAGCTGATAACTGTTGGAACCATGGATATCTATGTATAAGTCGATCTAAATGTGGGTTCAACTTCGATTGCGTTCATTGTCAGTATATCCATGTTTATAGATGTAGTCCTGATAACATAATTCCATATTACAGTGGCAAGGCCTTCTGTTTTGAGGTTGAGAGAGAGAGAGAGAAAGAGAGAGAGAGAGAGAGAGAGAGAACTGACAGAGTGACAAACCAGGGCCATTTAAGGAAATGCAGAAATAAAGAGAAAGATATGGGAGGTAATTTCTAAAACTTTCCAGCATTATAACTTTTGTAATAATTGTTCGATTTTGTTCCCTTTGACTTCAATCTTCTTTTAATGTAAATTTAACAAATACAGGTATTTTATCATCGGTCCTCCACTTTGTTCATAAGATTAATTTTAATGCTGAATGGTCGGGTATAGGATTTATAATAAAGAGACAAAATACGTTTGTAAAACAGGTTTACCTCTTGAGTAGCAGTATTCCAGGAATTAAAAGTCTCGTATGTTAAAAATAAAAATTGCATTGTTCTATAATTAAAAAATAATAATTTTTTACTCCTAATGTATAGTACAAAATTAAATAAAAAAGTTTTCATTGTATTCAATAATATAAAAGATGATCTAAACGAGTGATGCATAAAATACGCCACTGCCACATCCGGAATGCGACGTGAATTCATCCGGCGCGGTGAAACGTCGGCACAAAATGTAGAAAATCCCCTTTACAACAACAGCAACAAAAAAAAAGACTTTATCAATTATAATAAAAATAATAAAATAATTTAATTTATAGAGCGCTTTTATCAACCAAAATGTAGGCTTAAAGCGCAGTGATACAAACTTTATGGCTCGGTACAATAGCATTTAACATTAGTGGGTTTATGAAATTGGACTCTGAATGTAGAATCTATCAGAAAAGTGAAAGATCTTTATTTTCTAGTAAAACATGAGGATAAACCAAAATAAAAAAAAAATAGATGAAAGTGTGGATGCTTTAAAAAAAAACCAACAACAACAGCAAAATATAAACGGCATTAAAAATATGACGACATTCTTGGTACGTTTTTCATAGATATCTTCTTTTTTTTTTTTTTTTGTTGATTTCTAAAATTCGGCTTACATTGTTCACAAACCTTATGTCAACTCTGTCTGTCTTGTAAAAAGTCCCCCCCCCTACCCCATTTCCCATTCACAGATGAAGTTCCAGCTTTGCCTTGGCATCATGTATACTCGACTTAGTATGAAGCAATGAAAAAAAAAACACCTGAACAATTAGTTAATATTAACTGGTGGTGATTAATTATTTTGTTTGATTTTAAAACAAGGGTAATAAATGCTACTTAATGAAATCAATCCAAAACAAAATAATAAAAAAAAAATGACCAATTCATTAATCATTTTGAATTAAATTATTATTTTGTTTTATTTAGGAGAAAGTGAGCTAAACACTGTAATTGTAAGATAAACGGTAGTAATTAGCGGTTATCTCCCCTTAGACAAGCTTTGGTCTTAAAATATTCTTATTTTTCTTTCTATTAAGACAAGCTTAGACATTTGATTCTACAGTGTTGACAATTGCACGGAAATTATTATATGGAGAAAAACATAAAAAGAATAATTCTTTAAAAAGACATATACGACCAGTGGCGTCACTAGGGTGGGTGTCGCCCGGTGCGGTAAGATCAGGGTGTCACCCCCTCTCTTCCCGCTTTCCACTTATTCTTCCCGATAAAAACTATCGTTATTTATTTCTTAATACAGTTCGTTGATTGCTGTTACACAACCTTAAAATAAGTATCGATTAATTTTTTTTCTCTGACATATTATCGTTAAATATTACATACTTTAACATCTACGATTTTTAAATAAGGAACAAATTAAACATCAACTGAGAATGCTTTCCTAGGTAAACATTAAACAGCCCTTAATGAACATTATAGTCACCTATAGAGGTAGTTTCCTGAGGACAACTAATGAAAAAATGCAACTTCATTAAATGTATATTGATAGATACAAAAATTTAAAAAGATTTTTTTTAACATTTTAAACTTTACAATAACTTTAGACATAAAAATTTAAATTTCCTTTTCAGGATTTCAAATTTGAAAACTTATAAATAACTTTAAACTCAATATATTTTGTGCATTCGTTTTCAATGGACAGAATTGCCTGAAATTCGTTTTTCAAAAGTTATTAATAGTTGTTAATTAATTAACTTTAGTTTTGTAAAGCTTCTTTTCACATGACGCCACGTAAACATGTATTTGGCAAGAAACAGTTAAAGGTTTAAATCAAAGGCTGGTAGAGATTCGTTGACTTCCTTCAAAACATAGCTGCATTCTAGTATTCTAGTTTTTTTGTTCACATATCTTGTCGTCTGGCCCAGTATAAAACAGAATGATACTCTCAGTATTAACCTCTTCTTTTCAATTTAAATAGTGAATCCTGCATCTTAAGATCACTTTTTAAAAACAATTCTGTTGCAATAACTTGTTAGTACGATTTAAAAATAGTTATCTCAATAACATTTTGAGCTAACTTTTCTAATTTAGCCACCACTTTGCCAATTATTAACACTTTAATTTTGAAGGTACTCTTGTGTTTTGTTAAATTGTCCCCCAATACATCTGACAATAAGATAGTCAAGCAATGAAAGTTATGCATGTATTCACTGACCGCTGGCAAACGTTTTTGCGCTGCGCTTATAGTGTTTGTATTTTCTGAGAGGCGGCAAAGATTTCCGCCGTCACATTTTCATAAATTGTTCTTTGATGGGTCTAACAGCAACACGATGAGCACACCAGCGAGTTGTTCATATGACATTCTATCATCAATTAAAATATCCCATTGATTTCTAGAGAACTGAGAAAATGTATGTTAGAAGCATTTCCTGATTAAGAGTTTTGACCAAATAGCTTAAGTAAACGGCTTTTAAATTATCAGAACTGACACCATCAGCTTTTGGTCCACTTAAGAAGGAATATCATACAACATTTCTGCCATTTCAACATTACCATTGCTACTGTTAATATATCTTACAACTTGAGAGATCTATTTAAGTTGTGCTGTAATACAAGATACCAGAGTACCTTACATTTTTATCTCTGATCTCTGATACGTATAGCCCTTAAGTGGTTTGCTAAAACATTTAGATATATTTTTGGTACAAGCTTGGAAAGTAACTTTTTTTCTTTGCATCGCTGCCTTGCAATCGTATAAATTATTTTTTCAGCTCTGGGTCATATTTGGATAACATTTCCACAATCTCAAGAAAAAAATCAATATTCAATGAAAAGTCTTTTTCAGTTCTCCACCATATACCAACTTTCGCTTTACTAGAAACAATGCCATAGTAAGCAATCTATAAGTACAAGATGTTTTCCTATCTATACGTCAAGCAATGACTTCACTGTCAATATTTTGAAGCTAAGCCAAAATGTTCCAAATTTGAAAGCCTGATAAATGTTCATCACTCTTCTCGCAAGTTTCTCATTGTGGACATGCCACTGTTTATCAAACAAGAAAATCTTGCTATTTATTTTTTCCCCATTAAGAAAAAGTTTATTCAACCATTCTTATGCTTTATGATATTCCTTCTGTCACATTTTAAAGTTCGTATTTTTTATTTTGTATTTTGCATTTGCATTTATTTTGCATAAAGTGCATTTTTTTCCACTCGGGTGTCACCCCATCGGGTGTCACCCCATCGGGTGTCACCTGGTGCGGATCGCACCCCCTTCCCCGCACCTCCCTAGTGAGGCCACTGTATAAGACTAATATAATATATAAGACTATAATGATAGCTATTTAGACCTAGACTTAGAGGACAGTGCGCAAAACGTTCCTGAACATTGATTTATTCAACTCTTGAATGCAGGGCCGGTCCTAGCGATTGCGGGGCCCTATGTGAAATTGATTGCGCGGGGCCTAGTCTGGGTGGGAATAAGGATAATAAGTGAAAATTAAGATTTTGTATAAGAAAATGAATTGGGCTTTGCACTTTATTCATTCTTTTCTAAGTACAAAACTGCGAACAAGTTTACTTTACTTTTCGAACCTAGCAACAGTGACTATAAAAGTAAATTAGGTATTGGAACTTCCGGTTAAGGGTAAAATTCGTCCAATTATTATCTACATTTGACTACCTGAAAGCTGACAGTGCCTTTTTTTTATTGCATGAAGCATTGGTGTTTTCCGTAATTAACACAAATGTCGATTTTGTCTATTTTTCAGTAGATTTTTATGAATTTTCGAGAGATTTTAATAAGCGCATTACATTTCCAGGAATTTTTCGTATATACTTTGCAATTAATAATTACACATAGAGTTAGCGCGGGGCCTATGAAAGCGCGGGGCCCACTGCGACCGCATAGGATGCAGTGGCCTAAGACCGGCCCTTCTTGAATGAATGCCTACATGCGGAAATATCCAAGGACGAAGAGACCATTGAAGAAATATATTTTCTGATTTTTTCCCCCCATTGCGTCCAGCGAGCCAGTAATTCTTTTTCCCAACGATATTATTATTATAGCTTTTATAGGTAGACCTATGCTTTCCTCTCCCTCCTTGTTAGGCCATGTTAGGGGCCTAGGGCCCCAAATGTACTTTGAATGAATGAGATGCAAGATATAAAAAGGGTTCGCTATGAGATAAAAAAAAAAGTTATCCTATAAACCGATCTTTCCCAAACTGTGTTTCGCGCAGCCCTAGTGATCTGCGAGGACCTGAATTATTAGTATTATAGCTTTTATATAGCGCTACTTTCATGCTTATAGCATGCTCAGAGCGCTTTGGTCCAATCTCATTTGTGGACCAATGGGGGGGAGGGGGTATCTAGGAGTTGGTTTCCCGTGCTGCCTTTGGGCGCTCAGTAAACACAACTCTGCCCGAGTCGGGTGTCGAACCTCGAGCCCCCTGCTAGGTAGCCAAGCTCAAGCCGCTCTTAGCCTCTCGACCACGCTTCCCACGATATACACCAACTGTTAAATTTCTATACAAATCGTTAGACCCGTTTTCAAGATCCTCCTCCAGCGGGTTCTAGGAAGACATGAGTTGAATAGAGGTATAGTAACAATATATCATTTGTTAAAACTTGCACGATTCCTACACTAGATACAACCAAATAAACATTATAGTTATGGTCTTGAAGTTTGTAATCTCCAATAAGTGTACTTGCGCTGAGAAGCACTTTCGCCGTTGTGGTATGTTGAAGTCTTACAATTAATTTGCACACCATATATAGTGTGTATTAGAAAGTCAATGGAGTATGTAGTAGTGTAACACTGTTTGCAAGAAGATTGTTTTGAGGACAAAGTTTCTCTGATGTTGTTTAGTGATTTCTTTCTTTCTCTCCATTTCTTTCTTTGGCTTTATCTTTTTATTAATTTTCTCTCTTCTTTCTTCTCTTTCTTACCTTTGCTGTAGTCTCGGCAAGGGAAGTTAACTCTGTTTGTTACGCAAGGTAAATTAGGTCCCCTTGTTTGTAGTTGAACGCGTCCAGCGACTAGGAAGACAATAAGGAAGACAAAACTGGACTAGAGGGCGATGACAGGTCTAATGAAAGAAGGACGATAGAGCACGACGCACACACGCACAAGCTAACACACACACACACACGCGAATCAATCTTCCTTGTCGGTCATAGTTCTTTTTCCCTCTTTCTCTGTCGGGTCTGTGATGTTTGAAAGAGATTTTTTTTTTTGATCAAAGACATTGGAAGTAGACAACAATAGAGCGTCCTGGACAACAATCTCACGGCCTCCTGGAAATTGATTCAGTTTATTAACTGTGGTAGCATACTGGACAAAGAAAATGACCCTTAAGCAAGAGAGAGAGAGAGAGAGACAGAGATAGAGAGAGAGTCAGAAAGAGACATAGAGAAAGAGACAGAGAGAGATACAGTACAAATGATGAAGAAATCAAAGAGAGGCACAATTAGAGTGACAAAGGTGAAAGATTGAATAAAAGAGTCAAAGAGTTAGAGACAGGGAGGAAGAGTAAAGATTATATATATATCAAAGAGTTAGAGACAGGGAGGAAGAGTAAAGATTATATATAATCTTTACTCTTCCTCCCTACACTTTAAGACTTTATTTTCTATCTTTAATTTTATATATATATATATATATATATATATATATAGAGAGAGAGAGAGAGAGAGAGAGACAGACAGACAGACAGACAGACAGACAGACAGACAGACAGAAAGAGACTGATAGAAAAGACTGAGATAGTATGCGAATGTCAGAGAGTGTCAGAGTGATGGAGAAAGAGAAACTCAGATAGATGTAGGAAAGAGAGAAAAGACTTATCCTGATACATGTACTACTGTGGATAAAGACAAAAAGATAAAGAATTGGATTATTGCAAAGATATAATAAGAAGAGAGTAAGATGCAAAGAAGAGAGATAGAGAGAGAGTGCGAGAGATTATCAAAATAAATGTTTTACATAAACAAGAATAAACAGGCAATTTATTCCAAAATTAAAAAAAAAATAATTGGAGAGAGAGAGAGAGAGAGAGAGAGAGAGAGAGAGAGAGAGGGAGGGAGGGAGAGAGAAAGAGAGGATGGAGCGAGAGAATGGGAAAAAAAAAGTATTGAAAAACAGAATGACATTCAGTTGGACACATACACACCTACAAACACACATCTCTAGATGACAACTATTTCACTAGGACCAGACTTCAAAGACACATCCACACACAGGCACAAAAAAAGGGGCTGATAATCACACCGGTAAATCTAATCTCGCCAGGAATAAGGGGAACAAGGGAGGAAACCATGAAAATAACGTGGATGTGTGGCAGTGCAGACCGGGCAGATAACTCAATGACTAGCCAGAGAATTGATAGAGACGTCAGCTTGGATTTCCCAGAAATTAATAGAGGGGATGCTACTCTATTAACTGGTCGCTCGAGTTATCGGTCTAACACACTCAAGGATTTTTTTTAAATGCCATTTTTATGATGGCCTTGTTTTGTTATTTTTTAAACAATGCACTATTTGTTTTTGGTAATGTGTCACAGCTCTATGTATACAGTATTACAGTCTATGTTTAAAAATCTAGATCTAGTGTCCAATTCCGCTGCAATTAATATATGTATTAGGAAGAGTTTAAGCCACTGATATTCATGTATGATGTATGGCTAGATTATATATACTAGCCATACATGCATATCAGTGGCTTTAACTCTTCCTAGTCGTTGGTTATCCTTGCTGATTCTGGATCTAATGGCAAATTCAAGGGTAGCTTGTATATCTATATATGCATGTAAATGATGTAATCACTAACTTCAACTCTTATGAGTCGTTGGTTATCCTGGCTGATTCAGGCAACCCGTTCCATTTTCTAATATGTTTTATTTCATCATAGTAACATAGTTGTGTATGACGTAAGTAAGCTTGCTACAACCTGTAGCTAAGGACGCACATTTTCCTACGCCTCCCCCCCCGAAAAAAATTTAACTGGTCCAAGTGAGTATGTTATAAATATAATTAATTTAAAATATTGATGCATTTTCCCACTATTTATAAACTCTTAATTGTATATCCTTTTAAACCTCTAGGTATCCGAAAATCTTATTTGGCCAAATTTGGCTACCAGGTCATTTTGAATTCAGCTTGAATCCTGCCTGACGCCTTCCTACGCCGGGATAA
The DNA here is from genome assembly GCA_021533235.1 of Biomphalaria straminea. Classification (NCBI taxonomy): domain Eukaryota; kingdom Metazoa; phylum Mollusca; class Gastropoda; family Planorbidae; genus Biomphalaria; species Biomphalaria straminea. The sequence goes on along the minus strand of JADKLZ010012500.1, from coordinate 1,534 downwards.
GATGTTATATTTTTCAACTCTAAAGGAAGTTCTGAAACAGGTAATCAAAACAATCAAATTCAATCAATATAATTAAACCAGATCTCTAATATGTATAGGCCTTATCAAGCCTAAATTTGGTCTTGAACTAACTAAAGAAACTTATATGCATTGCTAAAGACAATTAACATTAAAAAATTCTGACATAGGCTTAAAAAGTTAAAATCAGAGAGGATTTTCGTAATTGATAGCTTATATAAAAATAACATTATTAACATTGCTTTTTATTTTGGTAGGCTTATATCTAGTGTACATGAGCGGTAAAGCGCTTGACTACCGATCCGGGACCGGGGTTCGAATCATGGTGAAGACTGGGATTGTTTTTTTCGGGATCTTTAGGGCTCATCTGAGTCCACCATCTCTAATGGGTACCTGACATTAGTTGGGGGAAAGTAAAGGCGGCTGGTCGTTGTGTACAGGTTTTCTAATGCCCTCAAGTCAGTTACCTAAGAGTCCACTAAGAGTCCACTATGAATCTAAAAGTAAAGTTCACCCTTCAGACCTTGCCATCTATAGGGCATGATGTTAAGGTCATCTGTTTCTTTGGACAATGGTTAATGAGCATGGTGTCAGGTGGCCAGCACAAAGACCAACTGCCTTTACTTTCATCAACTTAAGTCAGGTAACCGTTAGAGCTGGGTGAACTCAGGAGCGCCCTTAAAATCTCAAAATTCAAAGTCTTTGATGAGATTCGAACCCAACACCGCATGTTTGGAAGCCGAGCGGTTATCCCCTCAGCCACCACGCCCCATGTGACAAACTTAAGGCAGACTTAAGATTTTAGGACAGATTTCATGAAGTGCTATGTTTAGTGTTATCTATCTACATTTGTTGTAAAGGCGTAAGGTCACTCAGTGGCCGAGCATCAAAGTTGGAGGAGAGCGCTACATTCAATCCTGGACTCCTACATCATTGAATCTGAAACCAAATAGTAGCCGCAGAGCGTACCACAATGCCCCCGAGCAGTGAGAGCCCACCCCAGTGGGGTGCCTGGTCCTGAAGCTTGCATGACATGTTAACAAGTTAGGCTGAGGGAGAGAATGGGGGGTGGGCGGGTAATAGAATCGAATGGATAACAAACGTGTGAGTACGCGCAGGATGAAAAGAGTGAGTAAGTACACACACACACACACATCTGAGTTCGAATATGGTTGGGAGGGGGGGTAGAAAGAAGATTCTGTGATTGAGCTGATATAGAGCCATCACTTGGGGTGACATTGACATGTTTCCGTTAAAAGCGCGCCCCCTCTGTCGCCTTTTCGCCCTTTGCCTTTTCCATACTTTCTAATCAGCGATTGTCTTTTTTTTTTATTCCCTCCCCCTCCTATCTCTCATCTCTCTCAGCCCCCCTCCCTCAACATCTTCACTTTTCCCACTCCGCCTCTGTATCATCACTTTCTGTCACTCACACTCTCCCGCGCGTGTGCACTCACCAAAACACACACACACACACGCATCGCGTGCCCTCACGTCGTGTCCACCCTTTCCACCACCG